>JAEOAD010000017.1:37685000-37860000 GCA_036365145.1 Orientallactaga sibirica | reverse complement strand
CGCCAGTAATCCCAGCACTCGGGAGGCAGAGGTAGGAGGATCACCGAGAGTTCGAGGCCACCCTGAGACTACATAGTTAATTCCAGGTCAGCCTGGACTAGAGTGAAACCCTACCTCGAAAACCAAAAAAAAATAAATAAATAAAAGAGAGAGAGAGAGAGAAATGGTGCTGGCCAATTCTGTCCATTTCACTAGATCTCTGGGGGCTACTAAAGCTTTTGCTAAGTTTAAAAATATTGTGAGGGCTGGAGAGATGGCTTAGTGGTTAAGGCACATGCCTATGAAGCCTAAGGACCTAGGTTCGATTCTCTAGGTCCCATGTAAGCCAGATGCACATGGTGGTGCATGCATCTGGAGTTTGTCTGCAATGGCTAGAAGCCCTGGCTTGCACTCTCTCTCTCCCCCCGCCTCTAATAAATAAATAAAAATAAATCTTAAAAAAAGAATTTTAAAAACCCAAAATCATATATGTTTAAAAAAAATATTGTGAGGCTAGAGAGATGGCTTGGTGGTTAAGGTGCCTGCCTGCAAGCCTAAGAACACCAGTTCTAATCTCCAGGTCCCACGTTTAGCCAGATGCAAAAAGTGATGCAAAGGTGCAATGCCGCACTTGCCCACAAGGGGGTGCACGCATCTAGAGGTCGTTCACAGTACCTGAGAGGTCGCCGGCACGCCCATTCTTTCGTTCTCTCGCTCTCTCCCAAATAAAAAGAAGAAATTGTGGCAGGGGTGGCATGAGGATATGGCTCAGTGGTTAAGAGTGCTTGCCATCACAAGCATAAGGGCCTGAGATTGCCTGAGTTTTGATTTCCAAGTACCTATGTAAACAGCTAGGCATGGGCACACATGCCTGTAGCCCCAGTTTTGTGGGAGCAGAAATTGAAAAATCTCTGAGATACATGTAAACTGCAGCCTCAGGTCAAAGAGAGACTCTATCTCAAGGAAATCCATGGATGAGCAATAGCGGACACCTAATGTTCTCTTCTAGCCTCCATACAGGCTTGTCTATACCACACAAAAACATCACATCACACATAACACACATACATATGCAAAAATACACTGGGAAAACCAGGCATGGTGGTGCACGCCTTAATTCCCAGTACCCATGTAAAGCCAGATTCACAAGGTGGTACATGCATCTAGAGTTCATTTACCATGGCTAGAAGCCCTGGCATGCCCATTCTCTCTCTGTGTCAAATAAATAAATATTTAAAATTTGCTTATTTTTATTTATTTGAGAGAGAGAGAGGCAGACAGAGAGAAAGGGAAAATGGGCACACCAGAGCCTCCAGCAGCTGCAAACGAACTCCAGATGCATGCACACTTTGTACATGGGTCCTGGGGAAAATCAAACCTGGGTCCTTTGGTTTTGCAGGCAAAGGCCCTCTAACTGCTAAGCCATCTCTCCAGCCCTGTGCCAGTTTTTGTGTTCCCTTATTTGCATGGCTTGAGACTTGAATCCAGGCTGGCAGGCTTTCCAGTTAACTGCTGAAACATCTTCTCAGCTCCTGTTTTTATTTTTTGGTTGTTTCAAGGTAGACCCAGCCTCCTAAGTGCTGGGATTTATTTTATTTTATTTTATTTTATTTTATTTTATTTTATTTTATTTATTTTATTTTATTTTATTTTATTATTTTTGAGGCAGGGTCTCACTCTAGGAGTCTGTAGTCCAGGCTGGTCTTTTTTTTTTTTTTTTTTTTTTTTTCAAGGGTAGGGTATCACTCTAGCCCAGGCTGATTTGGAATTCAGTATGTAATCTCAGTGTGGCCTCAAACTGACAGGGATCCTCCTACTTCTACCTCCCAAGTGTTGGGATTAAAGGCATGAGCCACCACTGGTCTTGAACTCATGATGATCCTTCTGCCTCTGTCTTCTGAGTGCTGGGACTAAAGGCATATGCCACCATGCCTGGCTTGTGGGATTGATAATAGGTGAGTACCACCACTCTCAGCTGATAGAGGCATCCTTGAAATTGTTACCAGATAGTATAAATTAGTACTCTGGTTATTAGTATTTTGGTAGTTCCATTTTTTGTTTTTTTTTTTTTTTTTTTTTTTGGTTGGTTGGTTTTTTGTTTTGTTTTGTTTTGTTTTGGGTTTTGGTTTTTCGAGGTAGGGTTTCACTCTAGCTCAGGCTGACCTGGAATTAATTCACTATGTAGTCTCAGGGTGGCCTTGAATTCACAGTGATCCTCCTACCTCTGCCTCCCAAGTGCTGGGATTAATGGTGTGCACCAACAATTCCTGGCCTGGAAGTTCCATTTTTAAAACATAAGCAAGCGCCGGACGTGGTGGCGCACGCCTTTAATCCCAGCACTCGGGAGGCAGAGGTAAGAGGATCACCGTGAGTTCAAGGCCACCCTGAGACTACATAGTTAATTCCAGGTCAGCCTGGACCAGAGTGAGACCCTACCTTGAAAATCAAAAAAACAAAAACAAAATAAAACAAACAAACAAAAAAAACCATTAATAACCTTTGATCCAGAAGTTCACTTACATACACAAACTGGGTAATGTGATAGGGGCTCCTTCCACTGTGTTGCCTGGTTTCCTCAGAGCAAGTCTTTTTGTTTAGTCAAAGGACCTTTGATGCCAAGAAACCAGGAGGAAGTGAAGGCTCCCTGAGCCAAATCCCAAATGCTCAGTTCTCTGCTTCTGTGACTTAATCGGGTGCATGATTAATCCCTATTCATCATTTATTTATTCAAATCAAATATTTTCTCTTGGTTCTGGGTAGATTGTTCTGTGGTTAAAGGTGCTTGCTTGCAAATCCTGCTGGCCCAGGTTCAACACCCCAGCATCCAGACAAAAAGTGGCACAGGGGTGTGGTATTCCTTTACAGTGGCAAGAGCCCCTGGTGCATGGGCACAGACATACATGCACACACACACACACACACACACACACACATTGGTTTTTCTCACTCTAGCTCAGGCTGACCTGGAATTCACTAATTCACTATGTAGTCTCAGGGTGGCCTCGAACTCATGGCGATCCTCCTACCTCTGCCTCCCAAATGCTGGGATTAAAGGTGTGTGCCACCATGCCCAGCAAATAAATATTTTTTTTTACAAAAGGAATGCATTTTATTTGTTCATTTATTTATTTGAGAGAGAGAGAGAGAGAAAGGAGACTAGATGGAGCTGCCTACAAATGGTGCAATGTGTTCCAGATTCTCCTAATGAGTGTGCTAGAGAGATTCTCTAGATGGAGCTGCTTTCAAGTGGTGCAGTGAGCTGGAGATGCAGCTTCCATGAGTCCTCACCTATGCTGAGGTGGGTTTTCTGATGATGCAGCTGCCTTTGAGTGGAAGCAGCTATGGGGAGTTCGTCATCCAGGATGGGAGACTTCTCTTGTTGAGGCTGCATTTGAGTCATCTAGTGCTGCTGTAAGCAGCCCCTCACCCCGTTCTGTAAGTAACCCCAATAAACTCATTGGTTCAGAGAGAGAGAGAAAGAGAGAGAAAGAGAGAGAGAGAGAGCACAGGCATGCCAAGGCCTCCTGCCACTGTAAATGAACTCCAGACACATGCACGATCTTGTGCATTTGGTTTTACATGGGCACTGGGGAATCGAATCTAGGTCCTTAGGTGTTGCAGGCAAGCACTTTAACCACTGAGCTAGCTTTCCAGCCATGTATATATAATGTTTGCTTTTTCAAGTTAGGTTCTAGCTCTAGCCCAGGCTGACCTGGAATTCACTTTGTAGTCTCAGGGTGGCTTCGAACTCACAGTGATCCTCCTACCTATGCCTTCCAAGTGTTGGGATTAAAGGCATATCCTGCAGCTCCTGGCTAACAAATAAAATTTCAGCAATATTTTCCTGCCAAAGGGCTTTTCTATGACTCCTCATACAAAAGTACATGGAAGCTGGGCATGATGATGCACATCTGAAATCCCCCTTAGGATGTGGAAGCAGGAGAATCAGCAATTTCAGGCCTACCTGAGCTACAGGAGGCACTAGCTCAAAAAATAAGAAAAATAATAGATTACCTTGTATCTATTGTCATTGTTTTTTGTTTTTATTTCTTTTTTTTTTTTTTTGAGGTAGAGTCTCATTGTAGCCCACCCTGACCCAGAATTCACTATGTAGTCTCAGGGTGGCCTTGAACTCATGCTAGGCCTTTGTTGTTGTTGTTGTTGTTGTTGTTGTTGTTGTTTTGTGGTTTTGTTGTTTTTTTTTTTTTTTTTTTTTTGGTTTTTTGAGGTACGGTCTCACTCTAGTTCAGGCTGACCTGGAGTTCACTCTGTATTCTCAGGGTGGCCTTGAACTCACAGCGATCCTCCTACCTCTGCCTCCCGAGTGCTAGGATTAAAGGCCTGGCCTGTTGTTGTTTTTTCAAGGTAGGGTCTCACTCTAGCTCAGGCTGACCTGGAATTCACTATGTAGTCTCAGGGTGGCCTTGAACTCATAGCAATCTTCCTACTACCTCTGCCTCCCGAGTGCTGGGATTAAATGCATGTGCCACCAGTCCTGGCTTCTTTTGTTTTTTTGAGGCAGGGTTTCACCCTATCACAGGCTAACCTAAAATTTTCTATGTAGTCTCAAGGTGGTCTCTAACTCAAGGTGATCCTCCTACCTCTGCTTCCCAAGTGCTGGAATTAAAGACATGTGCCACCACGCTCGGCTCTTTTCTGTCTTTTCTTTCTATGTTTTTTTCCAGGCACTCCACATGGGATCTCTAGCCACTTGGGTACCTTTCCTTGGCTCTGTTCTTCCTTCAATAAATATAATAATTTAATTTTAAAAATAATAAAAATTTAAAAATGATAAACTGTAGAGTGATTGAGGAAGACACCTAAATCTACCTCGGGCCTCCACCACATACATTTTCAAACACACACATGCCAAACATTAAAAGTAAAAGAAAAGCCAGGTGTGGTGGTGCACAACTTTAATCAGAGGTAGAAGGATTGCCAGGAGTTCGAGGCCACCCTGAGATTACAGCGTGAATTCCAGGTCAGCCTGAGCTAGAGTGAGACCCTACCTCGTAAAGCCGGAAAAGAAAAAAAAAAAAAAAAGTTGTCCAGAGCTCAGCATTAAAGGAAACACCTATCCCCTCCATAGCTCATTGCTAACGAGGAGATGGAAAGAATGGATGAACCACAGGGTGGGAGTACTTTGGGGCACTGTCCTCCTGACATGAACCGACTGGTGCATTCATGACCTCACAGCGATTACTGACACCCCCGCAAGACCTTCAGTGTTCTGAGCGCACCAAAATTTTGATATGGAAGATGAGGAGGACAAAGGAATGAGACCACACAACAGAGGAAGGACTTCCTTGAAAGAGGATCATCAATGGACGGAGGTGGACAGGGGAGAGGAGATGAAAGAGGACAGGAATATGGTCAAATTATAGTATGTTCCTATATTGAAGTTCTCAATAAAAAATAAATAAAATAGGGCTGGATAGATGGCTTAGCAGTTAAGGTGCTTGTCTGAGAAACCTAAGGACCCAGATTCAATTCCCCAGTATCCATGTAAGCCAGAGGCCAAAGGTGATGCGTGCATCTGGAGTTGGTTTGCAGTGTGGCTAGAGACCCTGGTGCACCCATTCTCTCTCTCTCTCTCTGTCTCATAAATAAATAAATAAAATAATTTTTTCCTCACAAGTGCTGAGATTAAAGGTGTGCACTACCAAACCCGCCTTGTATTTATTTATTTATTTGTTTGTTTTTCAAGGTAGGGTGTTGTTCTAGCCCAGGCTAACCTGGAATTCACTTTGTACTCTCAGGGTGGCCTCAAACTCTCGGTAATCCTCCTACCTCTGCCTCCCGAGTACTGGCATTAAAAGAATGCACCACCACACCGGGCAATTGTCTTTTATTTTATGTTTTTGTTTTTTGTTTTTTTCTGAGGCAGGGTGTCACTCTAGCCCAGGCTGACCTGGAACTCATTTTGTAGTGTTAGGCTGGCCTCCAACTTGCTGCAGTCCTCTTACTTCTGCCTCATGAGTATTGGGATTAAAGGCATGCCAGTTAGGACTGTCTTTTAATTCCTCTGTCCTTTCTTTTGGGGACTGTCCTGGTCACTCCACTGAGTCTTAGATTTCTGAAAATAAAATGAAAATAGTTATACTTTGAGTGCCGGGTCCTTGGGAAGAGTAAATGAGAGAGAAAAGTGGACCCAGAGCCCAGCACATAGCATGTTAAATAACTTTTAGTAATGCTTCCCACCCTTGCCCCTTCTAAAACCTCAGCATTCAGGGTAAGCAAGCTGCTGTCAGGGCCTTGGTGACTGTCCTGGCTTTGCTCTTCATCCTCTGTGCTTCCATCCCATAAGTAATAAGTATCAGTCATCACAGCAAATCATTGCCACTGAGCCATGAAAAGACAGAGGGTACCAAAGAGGTCAGATGTGAGAGGGAAACCAGAGGCATGTAGAGGCATGCAGGCTGACTAGAGAGAAGTTGATGTTGAAAGATACACAAGACAGGAAAAGATGAGAGGAGACGGAGGGGTGCAGAGAGGTGGTGGGATCAGAGGAGAGGCATTGCATTTGAAGACAAACATTCAGATCTTAGAGTCTCTATAACTGGTCAGCATGTGACCTTGTACAAGTCGCTTTATCTTTCTATAGCCAATTTCTCTTCTAAATGGGTGGCCTCCAGGGAACCCTCTCCTAACTGTCCTTTCTAGAGCAGTTTCCAGACCTGGAGGGCTCGGCTGAAGCAGCTCCAAGCAGAAGAGAAGCTCAAGTTCAGTCCCAACCTGGAGCAGAGAAGGGAGGGAAGCCCAGGCAAAACAGGCATGGCAAGACGGAAGGCTGGAGGTGTTGGGGCCACCAGGCGAGGATTTATAAGGGCAAGAGAGCCAACAGAGGAGGGATATTGGGGAGAACAGCAAAGCCAGCCAGAGAATGACTAAGGGGCTTCCGAGTAAACAGGAACAGGGAATGGACAGGAAGGGGGACTAAGTTGGTCAAGGCTGAGGGGTAGTAAAAATAAAATAATTTAAGATATTTTTATATATTTTAAAGTAGAGAGAGAGAGACAGAGACAACTGGTGTGCCAGGGCCTCTAGCTGCTGCAAACAAACTCCAGATGCATGCGTCACTTTTGCATCTGGCTGTACATTACAGGGGGATTGAACTTGGGTTGTTAAGTTTTGTAGGCAAGTACCTTAACTACTAAGCCATCTCTCCAGCCCAAAATTAAAAAAAAAAAAAAAAATTCTTTCTTGTTTTTTTTTTTAATTTTTTTATTTGCAAGCAGAGAGACAGAGAGAAGCAAGATAGAGAGAATGGGTGCACCAGAGCCACAAGCCACTGTAAGTGAACTCCAGATGCATGCACCAGTTTGTGCATCTGGCTTTATGTGGGTACTGAGAAATTGAACCTGGGCCCTTAGTTTTCACAAGCAACCAAAAACCTTAACTGCTGAGTCATTCCTCCAGCCTTTTCTTGTTGTTTTGAGGTAGGGTCTCCCTCTAGCTCAGGCTGGCCTGGAATTCACTATGTAGTCACAGGGTAGCCTCAAACCAGTGATTCTCCTACCTCCCGAGTGCTGGGATTAAAGGCATGTACTACCATGCCCAGCCTGGCTATATTTTAAAAAACATTTTAATTTATTTATTTGAGAGACAGAGAGAGAGAATGGGCATGCCAGGGCCTCCAGCCACTGTGAACAAACTCCAGGCACATATGCCATTTTGTGCATCTGGTTTACTTGGAACTTGGGGAATCAAACTGAGGTCCTTTAACTTTGCCTTAACCACTAAGCCATCTCTCCAGCCCTTTTATTTATTTTTAAATAAATAAAAATAAATAACTTTAAAAATACTTAAAAATAAAATTCAATTAAAAATATTTTTATTTGAAGCAGGGTGTGGTGGTACATGCCTTTAATCCCAACACTCAGGAGGCAGAGGAGGATCACCGTGAGTTCGAGGCCATCCTGAGACTACATAGTGAATTCCAAGTCAGCTGGAGCTAGAGTGAAACCCTACCTTGAAAAAGCAAAACCAAAACAAAAAAAAAAAATTTATTTGAGAAAGAGAAAGGCACATAGAGAGAGAGAGAGAGAGAGAGAATGGCTTACGTGGGTCTTGGGGAATGGAACCTGGGTCCTTTGGCTTTGTAGGCAAGCATCTTAACCACTAAGCCATCTCTCCAGCCCAAAAATTTAATTTTAAAATAAAAACCAACTGCTAGAAAATTTAACTTTAGATAGATTGCCCATATTCCATTCCTGTTGGACAGTAATGAGTTAGAGGCCAATATTTGATTTTTCTTTTTTTAATTTTAAAAATTTTATTTATTTTTGGAGACACAGAGAGAGACAGACAGACAGAGAGAGAGGGAGAGGGAGACAGATAGAGATGGGCGCGCCAGCAGTCTCTCAGCTGCTGTGAATGAAATCCAGATGTGTGCGCCCCCTTGTGGGCAAGTGCGGCATTGCGCCCTTGCGTCACTTGGCATCTGGCTAAACGTGGGACCTGGAGATTGGAACCACTGGAGACTGGAACCAGCGTTCTTAGGCTTAGCAGGCAGGCGCCTTAACTGCTACTCCATCTCTCCAGCCCTGATTTTTCTTTTTTTGAGGTAGGGTCTCACTCAAGCTGACCTGGAATTCACTATGTAGTCTCAAAGTGGCCTTGAACTCATGGCGATCCTCCTACCTCTGCCTCCCAAGTGGCACCACCACACCCAGCTGGAGGCTAATATTTGAAAGAAACAGGAGTGAGCCCTTGAACTCAAGGCCTGAAGAAGGCAATACACATGACCTAAGTGGAAGTAGTGTTGGTGTTATTGTAAAGTGTGGACATAACCCTGATGAAGAAAACAGCATATTTTCTTCATTGAAAAATATCAACAATAGGCTGGGGAGATGGCTCAGGGTTAAAAGCACTTGTTTACAAAGCCTGCTGGCCTGGGTTTGATTTCCCAGTACCAATACCAATGTAAAGTAGTACATGTGTCTAATTTTTTTTTTTTTTTTTTTTTTTTGTTGTTGTTTCAAGGCAAGGTGTCATTCTAGTACAGGCTGATTTTCCTACCTATACCTCCTGAGTGCTAGGATTACACCTACTTTATGCCATGCTGGGTATTGATCCCTGGGCTTTTGAATGCTAGAGAAGTACCAACTCAGGTACTTCTTTTTCTTTTTTTTTTCTTTTTTTTTTTTGTTATTTTTTTTATTTGAGAGAAAGGGGGAGAGAGAGAGAGAGAGAGATGGTTGCACCAGGGCCTCCTGTCACTGCAAACAAACTCCAGATGCATGTGCAACTTTATGCATCTGGCTTCACATGGACATTAGAGAATTGACCCTGGGCCATCAGGCTTTGCAATAAGTGACTTTAACCACTGGGCCATCTCTCCAGCACCCAATTTTTCTTTTCTTTTTCTTTTTTTTTTTTTAGGTAATGTCTCACTCTAGTCCAGGCTGACCTGGAATTCACTATAGTCTCAGGGTGGCCTTGAACTCACGGCCATTCTCCTACCCCTGCCTCCTAGTGCTGGGATTAAAGATGTGGGTCATTTGTTTTTTCAAATGACAGTTTCACTCTAGCTCAGGCTGACTTGGAATTCACTATGTAGAGTCAGGGTGAGCTTGAACTCACAGGGATCCTCCTATTTCTGCTTCCTAAGTGCTGGGATTAAAGGCATGGGTCACCATGCCTGGCTCAGTGTTTATTTATTTATTTGAAAGAGAGACTTACAGAAACAAAGAGAGAGGGAGAGAATGGGTGTTCCAGGGCCTCCAGCCACTGTAAACGAACTCCAGATGCATGTGCCCCCTTATGCATCTCGCTTACATGGGTCCTGGGGAATCAAACCTGGGTCTTTTGGCTTTGCAGGCAATCACCTTAACAGCTAAGCCATCTCTCCAGCCCCCAAGACAGAGGTTTTTTTGTTTGTTTGTTTTTTTAATATTTTATTAATTTATTTATTTGAGAGAGAGAAAGAAGAGAGAAAGAGAGATAGAGGGAGGGAGGGAGGGAGAGAATGGGCACGCTAGGGCCTCCAGCCACTGCAAAGAACTCCAGATGCATGTGCCCCCTTGTGCATCTGGTTTATGTGGGTCCTGGAGAGTTGAACTGGGATCCTTTGGCTTTGCAGGCAAATGCCTTAACTGCTAAGCCATCTCTCCAGCCCCCGCCCCCCAAGACAGAATTTTAAGGATCTGCTTCCAGTTGCTACTTTTTTTTTTTTTTTTTTGAGGTAGGGTCTCACTCTGGCTCAGGCTAACCTGGAATTCACTATGTAGTCTCAGGGTGGCCTTGAACTCACGGCGATCCTCCTACCTCTGCCTCCTGAGTGCTGGGATTAAAGGCGTGAGCCACCACGCTGGGCTTGAGTTACTATTTTTCTTTCCCTTGTATGGTTAATTTTTGGGAAAGGGTCTTACTATGTAGCCCAGGCTGGTCTCAAACTCACTTAGTCCCTACTGACTTCAAGGGACTCTTCCCACCTCAGCCTCCTGAGTGTTGGGATCATAGGCCTGCATTACCATGCCTAACTTGATCTTTTTAAAATTTAATTTACTTTTTAAAATAGATTTTTATTTATTTATTTATTTATTAGAGACAGAGGGGGTAGAGAGAGAGAATGGGTGCGCCAGGGCCTCTAGCCATTGTAAATGAACTCCAGATGCATGTGCCACCATGTGCATCTGGCTTACGTGGGATCTGGAGACTCAAACTTGGGTCCTTAGGCTTTGCAGGCATGTGCCTTAACCATTAAGCCATCCTTCCAGCCCTTTCGTCTATCTTTTTTGTTACAGAGCCCCAGCTGAAAACCTAAGATGCTTCTCCTACAAGGTCTAGGCCGGGACTGGCATGCTGGAGTACATGGTAAATGGGACAAAGCAAGTTACAGGACTAGCCCAGATACCCAGAGTAGGGAAAATAGAGACTCTTCCTTTTGGTAGCAGGAGGTATAGTCATGTAGCTGTGCTGACACGGAGCCATTGATTAGTCATTAATGATAATGTTCCCAACCAACCTAGAGGCAAGTGATGACTACACTCTGGCAGAGTGACAAGGCATATACAACCATCAACACAAGTATCTATCTCCTCTTGGTGCCCAGCCTTGTCAGTCAGCCAAGCCACCTGTTACCTTTGCCCTGAACCCAGTGCAGGTTCACTTTGAGGTGTGCCTGGAGCCCACTATGTGAGAAAACTCATCCTGAGTCTTGCCCCAAGTGCTCATGGTGTGTATGGAGCCCTGGGCTCAGTCCAAGAGTGCCTGATACGATGATGGAGGGCATCTGAAGTCTATTACGGAGACAGGGGATTACCGTAAGGCTTGCCTAGAGCTCACTGTGCCAGGAGACTTGTCCTGACCCTTGCCCTGAATACCTCCTTGCATTGAGCACTGGGGTCACCATAGGCTTGCCTGGAGTGTTGCACAGAGAACGAAACAGGTGCTGATCATCACCGTCCTGATACCCTGGGAGTCAATGGTTGAGTCATGTAGCAAAGCCCATGGAATATGTTTACTATGGCCAATAATAATATGTGTGCCCTGAGCAGCACAAGATGGGATGTCATTGTCCAACGAGGCTCTGAGCCTCGTACCAAGGCTTTCCTTGATCGTGCTGGGGACCTGTATCTTCCTGTTAGCCTTGGGCATTACAAACTGCTTGCCTGAACCTGGGATGGTCTCCTCTTAGACTGACACCTCCATTTGAAGGGGTGTGACAGGTTACTAGTGTCCTCAGTGGCTAACACAGAGCAGGAAGGGAGGCTGGGGAGGGACATGCAGACAGGAAAGAGGCCAAGCAGCAGAGGATGTGATGTCCTAGTCAACAGTCCACTGCACCCCTCAATATTTTTGCTTATGTGGATCCTGTGGAATCGAATCTGAGTCCTTTGGCTTTTCAGGCAAGCACCTTAACTGCTAAGCCAGCTCTCCAGCCTGAGATGTTTGTAGCCAATATAATGATTCCTAATACCGGACAACTGAGGTCAGGGGCAAATGGTCTGGCTTTCCAAGGCTCTGATGAGGTTCTTTGCTGTGGTCCAACTTCATCCCTACTGGTTTACTTCCTAGGACCACTGGTGTTGAAATCAAGCTGGGAATTTGAGTCGTATCCTATATGTTATGTGACCAGGTCTTTTTTGTTATAGGCTGAATAGGTCTCCTCATAGTTCATATGTTGCAGGACTACGCTGAGCATGGTGGCGTGCCTCTGGAATCCCAGAACTCGAGAAGTTTAGGCAAGATGATTAAGAGTTTGAGGCCAGAGCCGGGCATGGTGGCGCACTCCTTTAATCCCAGCACTCGGGAGGCAGAGGTAGGAGGATTGCCGAGAGTTCGAGGCCACCCTGAGACTACATAGTTAATTCCAGGTCAGCCTGGACCAGAGAGAGACCCTACCTTGCAAAACCAAAAAAAAAAAAAAAAAAAAGAGTTTGAGGCCAGCCTGGGCAATATAATGAACTTGTCAGAAAAGAATAGAAGAAGCCAGGTGTGGTGGCACACGCCTTTAATCCCAGCACTTGGAAGGCAGAGGTAGGATGATCACAGTGAATTCAAGGGCACCCTGAGACTACCTAGTGAATTCCAGGTCAGCCTGGGCTAGAGTGAGACCCTACCTCGAAAAATCAAAAATAAATAAATAAAAAATAAAAACAGAGCTGGAGATCTGCTTCAGTGGTTAAGGCTCTTGCTTGCAAAGCCTAATGACAGGGGTTCAATTCCCTATTACCCACATAAAGCTAGATCACAAAGTGTCACATGTATCTCAAATTCATTTGCAATGGCTAGAGGCCCTGGCATGCCCATTCATTCCCTCTCTCTTTCTCTGCTTGCAAATAAATAAATAAAATATTTATTATTATTATTATATTTTTATTTATTTATTTTTGATTTTTTGAGGTAGGGTCTCACTCTAGCCCAGGCTGACCTGGAATTCACTATGTAGTCTCAGGATGGCCTTGAACTCACAGAGATCGTCCTACCTCTGCCTCCCGAGTGCTGTGATTAAATGTGTGCGCCCCAACGCCCAGCTAAAATATTTTTTCTTGTGTTTTGTTTTGTTTTTAATAAATATTTTAGGGCCTGGAGAGACGGCTTAGCGGTTAAGGCGCCTGCCTGGTAAGCCTAAGAACCCCGTTCCAATCTCCAGGTACCACGTTTAGCCAGATGCAAAGTGACACAAGGGTGCAATGCCACACTTGCACACAAGGGGGCACACACATCTGGATTTCATTCGCAGTGGCTGAGAGGCTACTGGCGCGCCCATTCTCTGCCTCCCTCTCCCTCTCTCTCTGTCTGTCTCTCTCTGTGTCTCTCTCCAAAAAAAAAAAAAAAAAAAAAAAGCAAAAGAGTCCTAAGAGAGTTGCCCTGCTCCATTCCACTTGGTGAGGACAAAGCTAGAAGGAAGTGTTCACTAGATACTGTCAGCACCTTGACCCTGCCTTCAGTACAGAAAAATCAATCTCTATTTATAAGTTACAGTTTAATCACAGTTTATGATAGTTAATTTGTCAAATTGACTGGACTGAGAATCACAATCTTAGTAAATTACACCTCTGGGTGTGCCTGCAATGGATTTTCCTGATACCATTAAATCCTGAAGGCTCTGGACAAAGGAATGGATAAATCTCTTGAATGACTCATATAAGGATGACATGATTAGATTGTGGCCAAAAGGATGCAACCCAGTAGGAGGAAATAAATCACTAGGTGCAGGTTCTTGGGGGCTATCTTACACTAACTTTTTTTGTTTGTTTGTTTTGTTTTGTTTTTCAAGGTAGAGTCTCACTCTGGCCCAGGCTGACCTGGAATTCACTATGTAGTCTCAGGGTGGCCTCAAACTCACGGTGATCCTCCTACCTCTGCCTCCCAAGTGCTAGGATTAAAGGCGGTGTGCGCCACCACACCTGGCAACTTTTTTTTTGTTTGTTTGTTTACACTAACTTTTCTCTGTATCCACTTCTTTGTTTCCTAGTCACCGTGAGGTAAGCTGCTCGGCTTCATCATGCTCTCTCCACCTCAATGGACTGATACTGTAACAGCCTGGAAGGAAGGAAGATGTTCTATGTTCATTTTATTTTATTTATTTGTTGATTTGAGAGACTGAGAAAGAGGCAAAGAGAGAGACAGGGAGAAAGAGATATCACAAGGGCCTCTAACCACTGCCAGTGAATTCCAGATGCATGCACCACCTTGTGCATCTGGCTTTAAGTGGGTACTGGGGAATCAAACTCAGGTACTTAGGCTTTGCAGGCAAGTGCCTTAACCGCTGAGCCATCTCTCCAGCCCAGGAAGATGTTCTAAAGTCACACTTTCTTTTGGCTATCAGACTATTGAAACAATGGCCTTAAAGAAATTGTAATTTCCTCAGGCATCACATGCTGGGAAAAGGAAAAAGCTGAAGACTGGTGCCAACAGAAGAGGAACTTGCCTCAAGGAAGACTTGAGGACTTAGCAGGAGAGGTTGGACTTGAGACAACAGAATGGATAGAATCACACTTTGACTGGAACTGCTTAGCTATGTATGTCTTTTTTTTTCTTTTTTTTCTTTTTTTGAGGTAGGGCCTCACTCTAGCCTAGCCTAACCTGGAATTCACTATGTAGTCTCATGCTGGCCTTGAACTAACTCACCGTGATATTCCTAATCTGGCCTCCTGTGTGCTGGGATTAAAAGATGTGTGCCACCATGCCCAGCTCAACACTTGGGTTCTGGGGATCAAACTCAGGTTCTCAAGCTTGTGAGCTTGACTAACTGAGCTATCTCTCTGGCCCTGGACACATTAGCTTTAATATTCAAGTAAAGAAGCAGAAAATGCCAGATATTCTTTGCCCCACGTTCCACCAATGGAAGGCCACACCTATGCTGAGAATCAGATGCCAGTAACCCCTTGTATTCCTTCTGGCAAGCAATGGCAACAATGATGTGGCAACCCGAGTTCCCAGACCAGCTGTATGGCCCAGTGTGATTTGGAGAGCTTGATATGAACTCAAATTCAAACCCGCTTCCTTGTTCTTCCTAGGTGTTCTGTGAAGCCCGTCCTCTTTTTTTTTTTTTTTTTTTTTTTAAACAGGCAGATTGTTTATTGAGAGGTATAGCGAGGGACTGCAGCCAGCCTTCCTGTGGCATGAAGGCTGAAGCACTGAGTCATGCTGGGGTTCAAACTTATAAGGAGGATCCTAAGGCAAACAGACTGAATTAACTGTAGGTCCAAGGGAAGTAGATAAGGCATCAAAGTTATTTGCTCAAAATAGGCTCTTTAGCAGAGTTGACTAGGGAGACTGGATGTCTCCATTCTTTATGGCCTTCTCATCTTAAGGCTAGTTATTAACTCTTTAGTTCCCTCTGGTTTTCAGGGAAGGCTACTAGCCTTTCAAAGACTAGAATGACAGGCTCACCAGTTAAGAGTGCTTACTGTGCAAACACAAGGGCCTGGAAGTGCCTGAGTTCAACTCTCCGAACCTACACACTATCTGTAACCCTGGTCCTGCAGCAGGCAGAGACCAGAGCATCCACCCAGGGTCCCTGACCGGGGAAAATGGCAGCTCTGGGTTGAGCAAGAGACTCAGTCTCAAAGAAACAAGCAGATGAGTAAAAAGAAGAGGATGTCAGATGTTCTCCTCTGTCCTTGCAGGCACCACACACTGTACCTTATACACACATATCTTCATATGTCAGTGATGGTGCAAGAAAATTGATCTAGGAAAGCAGTTTGAAAATATGCATCACAAAGCTGGGCATGGTGGCACACACCTTCAATCCCAGCACTTGGGAGTATAATAGGGAAATTGGGGTTCGGGGTGCTTCCTGGAACCCCAAGCCCTGAGTTCATATCTGTAAACTAACCAAAGAATTGGCAATTTCAGATTCAAGAGAATGATTTTTAAAATACCACATTTTATTCAGATTTTACAAAGGAGTGCAGAATGGGTAAGACTGGTAGGTAAAGGGAGATAAAGTGGGGAGAAGTATACCATGTGGAGCACAGGAGTCCATATGACCAGATACAGATCTGGGGGAAGAAGCGTGGAAAGAAAAGAGAAAAGAAAGTTCAGGGAGCTCCTGAACCCACGTGGAGAGTAAGGGCTAGGGGGACCTCCCCACTGGGCCTGGGCTAGGGCCAAGGCTGAGCACTGCCAAGGGAAAAACTCACCCACAGCGGGAAGTTCCCAAGTCCCATCCTCATTTTTTTTTTTTTTTTTTGCAAGGTAGGGTCTCACTCTGGTCCAGGCTGACCTGGAATTAACTATGTATTCTCAGGGTGGCCTCGAACTCTCGATGATCCTCCTACCTCTGCCTCCCGAGTGTTGGGATTAAAGGCGTGCACCACCACACCCAGCTTCCATCCTCATTTTTATTTTTTTATTTTATTTTATTATTTATTTATTTATTTTGGTTTTTCGAGGTAGGGTCTCACTCTGGTCCAGGCTGACCTGGAATTCACTATGTAGTCTCAGGGTGGCCTCGAACTCATGGCAATCCTCCTACCTCTGCCTCCTGAGTGCTGGGATTAAAGGCGTGCGCCACCACGCCCGGCCCATCCTCATTTTTAAATGTTTACTAGCTTTTGTTTCCTGAGACTAAGCCCCTCTGCACACCCAGCATTCCTTTAGGAAGCCTTTGTGCTGCCAGTGTGGTTTTCAGGCATGCATCTTATTCTGCTGTCCTCTAGGGCTTTGCCTGGAAGTATCAAGAGAAGTCAGAACCACCACCAGAGTGACAAGACCTCTTCCAAGCTCCGGCCTAGTGAGACAGTTACCTGTGGCCTGTCCTCCAGGAACCACCACCCCCAGAGTGACGAGAGCTCTTCCAGGCTCCCACCTGGTGAGACAGTTACCTGTGGCCTGTCCTCCAGGGACCAATCCCTTTGCCAATCTCTCACTTTGCTACCAGCTTCACCTGGCTTGCTACCCAGGCCTCTCTGGTTCTCCCTCCTCCTTCCTGACTCCTTCCAGGATCATCTAGGATATGTCCTGTGTTCGATGCTCTGGCTCCCCTTCCTGCTCCTCACCTGGAGAGCTGTATCTTCAGCTCTGACTGCCTGCTCTTCCCGAAAGCAAACCACATGGGGAAATGTCTACCTGCTAGGAGTCAGCTCTCTAAAAATGATTTTTTTTTTTTTTTTTTGGTTTTTCCAGGTAGGGTCTTACTCCAGCCCAGGCTGACCTGGAATTCACTCTGTATTCTCAGAGTGGCCTCGAACTCACAGAGAACCTCCTACCTCTACCTCCCAAGTGCTGGGAGGCTTGCGGTGCAGCACCAACCCCAGCTTCTGATTTATCTTTTCCTACACACTGAAGCTTCAGAGCACAATGTCTCTCCCTTCATCCTTCTTGTCATATGATCTTGGAAAGTCCCTTTATTTCTGAGGTGCTTCTCCAACATTGTGGGCTGTAAACTGTAATCTGTGCCACACAAGTTAATTATGATATTTCCCTAAGTAGGCTCTGTCCCCTCACAGTAAATCAACGATCATTAATGAATCATCATTGTCAGGCAGGGTGTTGGAGTTATGGATTTCCCTCCTAGAAAGTGAGGCTGAGCAAGGTGTGATAGCACATGCCTTTATACCCAACACTCGGGAGGCTGAAGTAGGAGGATCAAGGTGAGTTCAAGGCCACCTGAGACTACATAATGAATTCCAGGTCAGCCTGGGTTATAGTGATACCGTATCTGGTAAAACCAAAAAGAAAAAAAAAAAAAAGTGAGGCTGAGAGAGACCACAGTGGGATTGTCTCTGGTTCCTCGCTAATGATGCAGGTGAATGCAAATGCCCCAGACTTTGATTGTACCTAGTACGAGAGTGTGTGCAAATGGGGAATGGTGCAGACTTTAGGAGCCAGCTCACAGCAGCGACCCTCCACTCCCAGCCAAGGCTAGGCCACCGGTCTTTGTTACTTCATGGTACATCTATTGGACAACAGAGTTAAGGAGAAAGAAAGTGCTGGTGAAGGAGCCAAGTCGGTTCCGGGGCCAGAAGTGGGGGGCAAGACTTTCACTTTCTCTAAGAGTGAACCTTATAGGGTCCCAGCTCTTTGGAAAGTCAAAATCTGAGGAAGAAATGTGGATTTGGACTCAGTCTTTTCCTAGTACAGTCCAAGATCCCCAAACTCTCAGTCTCCCCCCCCCACATACACACACCAGGTGGCCTGCTTCCTCAGGCTCCCTCTTCCTCATACAGTCTCCACCAATCGCTACCGCCATCAGAACTGGCGCCTTCTGCCGAGGTTAGGGCTGCGCATCAGTGGACAAGGACGGCGCCCACTTGAAGCTGTCAGCGCCACGTGGCAGTACCAGGTCCACAGTGAGGTCTCGCTGCTCGTGCTCGGAGTTCACGGGCTGGTAGCCCAGTAACTGCAGTGCGCCTGCGCACAACTCTTGCACGCGGTGAATCTTGGCAAAGGGCAGCCCGTGGCGCCAGGCCTGGGAGACATTGAGGGCGTCTCTGGACGTGGTCTTGAAGGCCTCTCGGCGCGCGCCGGGCCCCGACCCATGCGTGATGTTGTGGATCCAGGTCTGGAGCTTGGGCGTGAGGCTCAGGCCGGTGAAGGCGTAGAGCGCGCGGATCTCGGCCAGGGATCCTCGCCAGGTCCTCAAAGCGCACCAGGCGGTAGCGGCCTCGCAGGAAGGGCGGCGGCTTGTGCAGGGCGGCCTCGGCGATGCGCACGGCTGCTGCGGCACACCTCGCTGACCACACGCAGGCCGGGATCCGCCACCACCCACGTGCCGTTGGTGCCCAGGACGATGCCGTTGTCGCGCGCCAACGCCTTGGCCGTCTGCTCGCGGGGCGCAGCACGGCCCGCGGGTCGCGCACCAGGTGCACGATGCGCAGGTTGAGCGCGGGGTCGCTGAGCAGCGGGTAGAGCACCTGCAGGTTGAAGAAGCGCACCTCCTGAGCACCACGTGGCTGTAGGAGCGGCAGGCCTCCCCGGCCAGGCGGAAGGGTCGCCGGGCACACAGCGGCTTACACACCGCCTCGCTGCTGATGTCGTCGCGGCCGAAGGCGCTGCAGGCCGGCGGAGAGCATAGCGCGCGGCTCACCGCCCACTGGAAGAGATCCGAGAGGTTCCTGCGCCAGGGCAGGTAGGCATCGAACACGTCCATGTCACACAGGAAGACCGAGCGGACCAGGTCGCGGACCGCCATGTGCAGAGCGCGCGCTGCCCTGCGACAGGGCAGACCACACGTGCCAGGCGGGCTCCATCAGGTAGAAGACGTCGGGGTGCTGGCTGAAGAGCTGGCCCACAAAGGACGAGCCCGAGCGCCACGAGGACAGAATCAACACATGCACACGTTCCTCCCCTGCCTGCGGGGACGATGGCCCTGCCGGGACACCAGGAAGAGCAGTACGCAGGTCTGTGCTAGCAGGAGAGCTGGCACGATAGTGCTGGAGAAGCGTGGTAGCCGCATGCCTCCGGCCAGGGCCTGTGAAAGCAGAGGCAAGGGTTAGGGACTGCAGCTGGCACGTGCATCCCAGGCCCCAACTAATGCAAGGGGCAGCCCATTGGTCTCAGCTGAGTACCCTCCTGGGCACGTGAAGTAAAGGCCCACACCATGGGGACTGGGGATATAACTCAATTGGGAGAGTGCTTGCCTAGTGGGCATGAAGCTCTGTGCTCTATCCCCAGCAGGGCATAAACTGGGCAGTGAAGTGGTACATGCCTGGACTTCCAGTGCTCAGGAGGTGAAAGTAGGAGGATTAGAAGTTCAAAAGCCCAGAGTGGTGGCGAAAGCCTTTGACCCCAGCACACAGGAGGCATATAGGTAGGAGGATTGTTGTGAGTTCGAGGCCAGTCAGGGACTTCAGAGTGAGTTCCAGGTCAGACTAGTCAGTCTATGGTGAGACTCTACCTTAGAAAAAAAAAGTTCAAAGTCATCCTCAGCTACAGAGTTCCTGCTAGCCTGAGTTAGACAAAGACACAGTCTGAAAACAAACAAACAAAAAAACAGACATGATCTATGCTGAGTGAAAGGCTAGTTGCACAATATTGTCAGAAATCTATGAAGCAATCATCCATCCATTAGCCATTTTCATCTGTCTGCTTGAAGAAGATATTTTCAAACAGATCTTGTCAAGAAAAAAAAAGTGAGGCTGAGAGAGACCACAGTGGGATTGTCTCTGGTTCCTCGCTAATGATGCAGGTGAATGCAAATGCCCCAGACTTTGATTGTACCTAGTACGAGAGTGTGTGCAAATGGGGAATGGTGCAGACTTTAGGAGCCAGCTCACAGCAGCGCCCCTCCACTCCCAGCCAAGGCTAGGCCACCGGTCTTTGTTACTTCATGGTACATCTATTGGACAACAGAGTTAAGGAGAAAGAAAGTGCTGGTGAAGGAGCCAAGTCGGTTCCGGGGCCAGAAGTGGGGGGCAAGACTTTCACTTTCCCTAAGAGTGAACCTTATAGGGTCCCAGCTCTTTGGAAAGTCAAAATCTGAGGAAGAAATGTGGATTTGGACTCAGTCTTTTCCTAGTACAGTCCAAGATCCCCAAACTCTCAGTCTGCCGCCCCCCACATACACACACCAGGTGGCCTGCTTCCTCAGGCTCCCTCTTCCTCATACAGTCTCCACCAATCGCTACCGCCATCAGAACTGGCGCCTTCTGCCGAGGTTAGGGCTGCGCATCAGTGGACAAGGACGGCGCCCACTTGAAGCTGTCAGCGCCACGTGGCAGTACCAGGTCCACAGTGAGGTCTCGCTGCTCGTGCTCGGAGTTCACGGGCTGGTAGCCCAGTAACTGCAGTGCGCCTGCGCACAACTCTTGCACGCGGTGAATCTTGGCAAAGGGCAGCCCGTGGCGCCAGGCCTGGGAGACATTGAGGGCGTCTCTGGACGTGGTCTTGAAGGCCTCTCGGCGCGCGCCGGGCCCCGACCCATGCGTGATGTTGTGGATCCAGGTCTGGAGCTTGGGCGTGAGGCTCAGGCCGGTGAAGGCGTAGAGCGCGCGGATCTCGGCCAGGGGATCCCTCGCCAGGTCCTCAAAGCGCACCAGGCGGTAGCGGCCTCGCAGGAAGGGCGGCGGCTTGTGCAGGGCGGCCTCGGCGATGCGCACGTGGCTGCGGCACACCTCGCTGACCACACGCAGGCCGGGATCCGCCACCACCCACGTGCCGTTGGTGCCCAGGACGATGCCGTTGTCGCGCGCCAACGCCTTGGCCGTCTGCTCGCGGGAGCGCAGCACGGCCCGCGGGTCGCGCACCAGGTGCACGATGCGCAGGTTGAGCGCGGGGTCGCTGAGCAGCGGGTAGAGCACCTGCAGGTTGAAGAAGCGCACCTCCTTGAGCACCACGTGGCTGTAGGAGCGGCAGGCCTCCCCGGCCAGGCGGAAGGGTCGCCGGGCACACAGCGGCTTACACACCGCCTCGCTGCTGATGTCGTCGCGGCCGAAGGCGCTGCAGGCCGGCGGAGAGCATAGCGCGCGGCTCACCGCCCACTGGAAGAGATCCGAGAGGTTCCTGCGCCAGGGCAGGTAGGCATCGAACACGTCCATGTCACACAGGAAGACCGAGCGGACCAGGTCGCGGACCGCCATGTGCAGAGCGGGCGCGCTGCCCTGCGACAGGGCAGACCACACGTGCCAGGCGGGCTCCATCAGGTAGAAGACGTCGGGGTGCTGGCTGAAGAGCTGGCCCACAAAGGACGAGCCCGAGCGCCACGAGGACAGAATCAACACATGCACACGTTCCTCCCTGCCTGCGGGGGACGATGGCCCCTGCCGGGACACCAGGAAGAGCAGTACGCAGGTCTGTGCTAGCAGGAGAGCTGGCACGATAGTGCTGGAGAAGCGTGGTAGCCGCATGCCTCCGGCCAGGGCCTGTGAAAGCAGAGGCAAGGGTTAGGGACTGCAGCTGGCACGTGCATCCCAGGCCCCAACTAATGCAAGGGGCAGCCCATTGGTCTCAGCTGAGTACCCTCCTGGGCACGTGAAGTAAAGGCCCACACCATGGGGACTGGGGATATAACTCAATTGGGAGAGTGCTTGCCTAGTGGGCATGAAGCTCTGTGCTCTATCCCCAGCAGGGCATAAACTGGGCAGTGAAGTGGTACATGCCTGGACTTCCAGTGCTCAGGAGGTGAAAGTAGGAGGATTAGAAGTTCAAAAGCCCAGAGTGGTGGCGAAAGCCTTTGACCCCAGCACACAGGAGGCATATAGGTAGGAGGATTGTTGTGAGTTCGAGGCCAGTCAGGGACTTCAGAGTGAGTTCCAGGTCAGACTAGTCAGTCTATGGTGAGACTCTACCTTAGAAAAAAAAAGTTCAAAGTCATCTTCAGCTACACAGAGTTCCTGCTAGCCTGAGTTAGACAAAGACACAGTCTGAAAACAAACAAACAAAAAACAGACATGATCTATGCTGAGTGAAAGGCTAGTTGCACAATATTGTCAGAAATCTATGAAGCAATCATCCATCCATTAGCCATTTTCATCTGTCTGTTTGAAGAAGATATTTTCAAACAGATCTTGTCTATTGCTCAAGAATTCTTTGGGATGAGCCGGGCGTGGTGGCGCACGTCTTTAATCCCACCACTCGGGAGGCAGAGGTAGGAGGATTGCCATGAGTTCAAGGCCACCCTAAGACTACATAGTGAATTCCAGGTCAGCATGAGCTACAGTGAGACCCTACCTCGAACCCCCCCCCCCAAAAAAAAAAAAAAAAGTTATTTGGGCTGGAGAGATGGCTTGGCAGTTAAGGCACTTGCTGGCAAAGCCAAAGGACCCAGGTTCAATTTTCCAGGACCCAAGTAAGCCATATACACAAGGTGGCGCATGTGTCTGGAGTTTGTTTGCAGCAGCTGATGGTTCTGGCATGTCCATTCTCTCTCTTTCTCTCCCTCCCTCCCTCTCTCTCTCTCTCTCACATGTAAATAAATATTTCCTCCCCCAAAAAAAAAAAAAAAATTCCTCAAGAAGGCATTTTTCAGTGAGTTGACCAGTCAGAACATCCAAGCTCCTTCAGGTTGAATCCTGGATCTTCCATTTCCTACTCTGTCGTCTTAGCATTGAACACTTGATCTCTCTGTGGTCCAGTCTAATATCTGCTAAAGGGGGATAATATGGTATCTGGATTATAAGATTTGGGGGATGACTGAAACAAGCATGAAGGACAGAGCATAGAGTAACCCCACAACCAATAATTGGTACTGTTTACATACTATGCTTCCACATTGTATGATTTTGGAATTTTTTTTAGTAGGTTCTCACTCTAGCCCAGGATGACCTGGAATTCACATGTAGTGTCAGGGTGGTCTCAAATTCATGGCGATCCTCCTTCCTCTGTCTCCTGAGTGCTGGGATTAAAGACCATGCTTGCTTGCTTGCTTGCTTGCTTGCTTGCTCTCTCTCTTTCTTCTTTTTTTTCCTTTTTGGAAAGAGACACAGAGAGAGAAGACAGAGAGAGAGGAGAGGGAGACAGATAGAGATGGTCATGCCAGCAGTCTCTCAGCTGCTGTGAACAAAATCCAAATGTGTGCGCCCCCTTGTGGGCAAGTGCAGCATTGCGCCCTTGCATCACTGCATCTGGCTAAACATGGGACCTGGAGACTGGAATCGGGTTCTTAGGCTTAGCAGGCAGGCTCCTTAACCACTAAGCCATCTCTCCAGCCCCTTTCTTTCTTTTTTTGAGGTAGGGTCTCACTCTGGTCCAGGCTGGTCTCAAACTCTTGGTGATCCTACCTAAACCTCAGTGCTGGGATTAAAGGTGTGAACCACTATGCCCAGCTCTAATTTTTGTTGTTTTGTTTTGTTTTTTTTCAAGGTAGGGTCTCACTCTTGCCCAGGCAGACATGGAATTCACCATGTATTCTCAGACTGGCCTCAAACTCACAGCAATCCTGCTACCTCTGCTTCCTGAGTGCTGGGATTAAAGACATGTGCCACCATGCCCAGCTTGATTTTTTTTTTAGCTGACAACCAGGAACAAACTTTAAGAAAAATAAAGGACTAGAGATATGGTTTAGTGGAAGAGCTCTTCAGTAGCCTGCTCAGGTCCCTAGGTTCGATTCCCACACCATACACACAATAGGCATAAAGACTGACACCGTTGCCATCCTCCCCTGGACAGGGAGTTGCTGAAGGCAGCATGGGTTCCAGAATGAGGGTGTCCTCGAGGAACCATGTGAGTTTCAGAAGAGTCCAGTTCAGGAGGAAGCAGGATGGAGCCAGAGAAGCAGAACAGAGGCACATCTGGAGCTGGCTCGGGCCCCTTCCCTGCTAGGACTGACTACTCACTGCTGTCCAGGCCTGGGAGAGTGCTGATCACAGATCCATGGAAGGTTCCCGGAGGGTCCTTAAGGCCTGAGAAAGCAGGAGGGAGACTGGTCAAAGCCCACAAAGGGGATAATGTCTGCACATGGAAAGCTCCTCAGGGTTGGGAGCAGAGCTGCCCTGCTACTGGCCTAAGGTGGGCAGTTTTCCAAAAGGATGTGAACAGATGGACTTGGCTGGAGGAGGGGAGAGGGCTGGCTGTGCGTCCCAGCACTGTTGCTTAGGAGCTGTGAGACCTGGGGGCAAGTGGTTTGATTTCATTGAAGTTCAATTTCCTCCTTTATGAAATGGAGATTGTGACATTTAACTTTTTTTTTTTTTTTTTTTTTGAGACAGGTCTCTGTGTATACCAGGCTGTGGTCAAACTCCATATCTTCCTGCCTCAGTTTCCCAAGTGCTAGGATTGGGCTGGAGAGATGACTTTGTGGTTAAGGCACATGCCTGCAAAGCCTAAGGACCCCGGTTCGATTATCTAGGTCCCATGTAAGCCAGATGCACAAGGGGCGCATGCATCTGGAGTTCATTTGCAGTGGCTACAGGCCATGGCATGCCCATTCTCACTCTCTCTCTCTTTCCCTCTCTCTGTCTGAAAGGAAGAAAGACAGAAAGAAAGGAAGGAAGGGAGGGAGGGAGGAAGAAAGGGAGGGAGGGAGGGAGGAAGGAAAGGTGTGAACCAAGTGCTAGGATTTCAGGCATGTGTGTCACAATGCCTGGATGCAACATTGAACTTCTTCTACCGGCTGTTAAGAGGGAAGATGTTATAAACACATGTGAGGAGTTGGCTTGGCATGAGAGGTCTTTGCCTAGATGAGACATCCTGTGGTCGCCTTTGCTTTGAACCCCAGCACTTGTTACAGTCTAATTGCTCCCTGCAGAGTACAGGACCCTGTTGCTTGGCTCAAACCAAAGATGCTTGTCCTGGTCAGTTAGGGAGGATCTTGATCTTAGGCCAAGGTGTTTGTCACTTGGTACTAAGAAAGTCAGAGCTCTTATTAAGTGATGGATATACTACCAGGAACTGCAATCTGATCCTATTACAGGAACTCAAGAGCCAAGGCTAGGGAGGCAGCTCAGTGGTACCACTTGGCTAGCATGTATGTGGGTTTAATCCCCAATAATACACAACAACACAAGGGCCAGGCTGCTACCATCAGGCTCTAAGCCAGGACACATTTCTAAGCACCCCTTTTTTTCTTGGTTTTTCAAAGTAGGGTTTTACTCTCGTACAGGCCGACCTGGAATTCACTATGAAGTCTCACAGTGGCCTTGAACTGACGGCAATCCTCCTACCTCTTCCTCCCAAGTGCTGGGATTAAAGGTGTGCTCCACCATACCTGGCTCTAAGCCTTTTTTGGGTTTTTTATCTTTAGTTATTTTAGAGAGAGAGAGAGAGAGAGAGAGAAAGCAAGAGAGAATTGGTGTGCCAGGGCCTCAGCCACTGAAATTGAACTCCAGACGCCTGCACCACCTAGTGCACATATGTGACCTTGTGCTTGCCTCACCTTTATGTGTCTGGCTTAGGTGGGATTTGGAGAGAAATTGAACATGGGTCCTTAGGCTTCCCAGGCAAGTGCCTGAAGTGCTAAACCATCTCTCCAGCCCTTCAAAGCCTTTTTAAAGAAATTATTTAAAGCCAGGTGTGGTGGCGCACACCTTTAATCCCAGCACTTGGGAGGCAGAGGTAGGAGGATAGCCATGAGTTTGAGGCCACCCTGAGACTACAGAGTGAATTCCAGGTCTGTCTGCTAGAGTGAAATACTACTCAAAAAACAAAACAACAACAACAAAAAATTTATTTAAGCTGGGTGTGGTAGTGCACACCTTTAATGCCAACACTTGGGAGGCAGAGGTAGGAGAATCGCTGTGAGTTCAAGGCCACCCTGAGACTACCTAGTGAATTCCAGGTCAGCCTGGGCTAGAGTGAGACCCCACCTCGAAACCCCCCAAAAAAATATTTAATTAGGACTGGAGAGATGGCTTAGTGGTAGGGGTACTTGCCTGCAAAGCCAAAGGACCCAGGTTTGATTCCCCAAGACCCACATAAGCCAGATGCACAAGGAGGCACACATATCTGGAGTTCGTTTGCAGTGGCTTAAGGCCCTGGCACACCCATTCTCTCTCTCTGCCTATTTCTCTCTTTCAAATAAATAAATAAATTTAATTAATTAATTTATTTGCAAACAGAGAGATAAAGAGAAAGAATGAATGGGCACATCACCACTTTGTGCATCTGGCTTTATGTGAGTACTGGGGAACTGAACCCGGTCTTTAGGTTTTACAGGCAAGTACCTTAACCTCTGAGCCATCTCTCCAGCCCTCTAAACCTGTTTTTTAGAGAAATGTCTCATTCTGGAAGGTCTACCATCTTCCCATATAAATTTCATCCTTTTTGATTATTTGGTGGGAGGAGCATATACATTTATTACATGTTTAATTTTTGCATAAGGCAGTACATGCAGCACTTAGGAGGTGGAGGCAGGACGATCATGAGTTGGAGATTATCATAGGTAATGAAGCACGCTGGGAGCCAACCTGTCTCAAAATGGGCAGGGGGGGGGAGATGGAAAGATGGCTCAGTGGTTAAGGCACTTGCCTGCAATGTCTATCGACCTGGGTTTGATTCTGCAGTTCCCATGTAAAGCCAGATGCACAAAGTGGTGCATGCATCTGGAGTTCGTTTACAGTGGGTAAAGGCCCTGGTGCACCCATTCATACTCTCTCTGCTTGCAAACAAATCAATAAATAAAATATTTTTTTAAAGGAGCCCGGCAAGGTGGAGTGTGTCTTTAATCCCAGCACTTGGGAGGCAGAGGTAGGGGGAGCGCTGTGAGTTCCGGGCTACCCTGAGACTACATAGTAAATTCCAGCTCAGCCTGGGCTACAGGGAAACCCTACCTCAAAAAACAAAACAAAACAAAACAAAACAGGGCTGGAGAGATGGTTTAGCGGTTAAGGCGCCTGCCTGCTAAGCCCAAGCACGTCAGTTCCAATCTCCAGGTCCATGTTTAGCCAGATGCAAAGTGACACAAGGACGCAATGCTGCACTTGCCCACAAGGGGGTGCACACATCTGGATTTCATTCGCAGTGGCTAAGAGGCTTCTGGTGCACCCATTCTGTCTTCCTTTCCCTCTCTCTGTGTCTCTCTCGAAAAAAATAAAAATAAAAATAAAAAATTAACCTAGAAAAAAAGAAAAGGCAGGTGAAGTGGTACACATCTTTAATCCCAGCACTCAAGGCACAGAGGT
The DNA here is from genome assembly GCA_036365145.1 of Orientallactaga sibirica. Classification (NCBI taxonomy): domain Eukaryota; kingdom Metazoa; phylum Chordata; class Mammalia; order Rodentia; family Dipodidae; genus Orientallactaga; species Orientallactaga sibirica. The sequence goes on along the minus strand of JAEOAD010000017.1, from coordinate 37,832,566 downwards.
AGGAGGAGGATCACTGTGAGTTTGAGGCTAGCCTGGGACTATGGAGTGAGTTCCAGGTCAGCATTGGGCTAAAGTGGGACCTTATCTCAGAAAAAATTTTTAAAGGGAGGGAGCTAGAGAGATGGCTCAGTGGCTAAAGGCACCTGTCTGGAAAGTTTGATGGCCCAGGTTCAATTTCCCAGTACCCATACAAAACCAGCTGCATAAGTGGCACATATGTCTGGAATTCATTTGCAGTAACAGAAAGACCTGGTGCATCCATACCCACTGTCTCTGCCTGCTTTCTCTCTCTCTCTCAAATAAGACTAAGAAAAAGAAAAAAAAAAAAAAAAACACCAGCTGGGCGCGGTGGCACATGCCTTTAATCCCAGCACTAGGGAGGCAGAGGTAGGAGGATCCCTTTGAGTTTGAGGCCACTCTGAGACTACATAATGAACTCTAGGTCGCCTGGGCTAGAGTGAGACCCTACCTCAAAAAAAAAAAAAATGTGGGGCTGGAGAGATTGCTTAGCAGTTAAAGTGTTTGCTTGCAAAGCCAAAGGACCTCGGTTCAATTCCCCAGTATCCACATAAACCAGATGCATAAGGTGGCACATGTGTCTGGAGTTCGTATGCAGACGCTGGAGGCCCTGTCCCCTTCTCTCTCTCTCTCTCTCTCTCTCTCTCTCTCTCTGTGTGTGTGCTTCTCTATCATAAATAAATAAAATATTTTTAATGTGATGGTTTGGCTGGAGAAATGGCTCAGTGGTTAAAGGCACTTGCTGAGAAAGTTTGACAGTCTGGGTTCGATTCCCCAGTGCCCACATAAAGCCAGATGCACTAGTAGCTTATACGTCTGTAGTTATTTTGCAGTGGCATGAAGCCCTGGCATGCCCATACTTACAAATAAAATATAAAAACATATAAATGATGGTCAAGGGACCAGATAAATAGTGGTCTCAGATACCCAGCCATGCATACTTCTCTCCAGAATTCTGGCTAACTCTAGGCCCTGGCCTCCCCTCAATGCATCTCGCCCAGTACTACCAGAACTGGTGGAATCACAAAGCTCATGATGCCCATCCACTCAGCTTTCCAGCCTCACTGCTCAAGACTCCTACTCAGCATCTGCCATACCAGATGGCCAATAATCATCAGTGGTCCCAAAGAACTCCCATGCTTTCCTTCTCCTTGGCTGTACAGTGCCCAGCTCTGACTCCCACCTGGAGCCAGCTTCTTCTAAGGGTGACTCCTGTGAACCTCTTACGGCATGGGCATGGGAACCTGGGATAGAGCTTAGCTCCCACCTGGAGCCAGCTTCTTCTAAGGGTGACTCCTGTGAGCCTCTTACGGCATGGGCATGGGCACCTGGGATAGAGCTTAGCACAGGTACACTGGACATGAATGCATCTACTAAATCCCCCTAATCCCCCTTCCCAAACCAGCCTGTAAACTGGGCTTGATGGCACATGCCTATAATCCCAGCACTTGGAATTTCAGGCAGGAGGACCAAGAGTTCAAGGTATTCCTTAGTTACATAGTGAGGCCCCACTGGGCTACATGAAACCCCATATCAAAAACAAAACAAAGCTACATTTTCCCCTAGAAAAGCACTGTTCATCCACTCAAAGTGCATGAGATTTGAATGCTGCTGACCCACTCCTCCTGGATTGCTAAGGGTCATGTGAAGACTAGCCCATCTACATAGTCTACACATGCTTACCCTTTTCTAGCTCCCACTCCACAAAGAACTATCAGCTTAAGAATGGAACACCAAGCTGGGCATGGTAGTGCATGTCTTTAATCCCAGTACTCAGGAGGCAGAGGTAAGTGGATCGCCATGAGTTTGAAGCCAGCCTGAGACTACATAGTTACAAGGTGGCATATGCATCTGGAGTTCATTTGCAGTGGCTGGTGGCCCTGGAGCACCCATTCATTCTCTATCTCTCTCTGCTTGCAAATCAATCAATCAATCAATCAATCAATCAATCAATCAATCAATCAATACTTTTAAAAGCCAGGTATGGTGGCACTGGTTTTTAGTCCCAGCACTGGGGAGGCAAAGGTTGGAGGATCGCCTGGGACTACAGATACACACTACTGTGCCTACTTGACCTTTTCATATTCCTTTGAGGTCATGGGTATAGAAGAAAGTAATCAATTCAAATCTTCATTAGAAGTTCTGATGAGTCAGACATGATGGTTCATGCACTCAGGAGGCTGAGGTAGAAAAATGACCATGAAATAAAGGCCAGCTTGGGCTACATCGTGGGTTCCAGGTCAGCCTGGGTTAGAGTGAGACTCTGCCTCAAAATAAGAGGTCGGGTGTGGTGGCACACACCTTTAATCCCAGCACTTGGGAGGCAGAGGTAGGAGGATCACTGTGAGTTCGAGGCTACCTTGAGACTACATAGTGAATTCCAGGTCAGCCTGGCCTAGAGCAAGACCCTACTTCAAAAAACAAAAAAAAAAGGGCTGGAGAGATGGCTTAGCGGTTAAGGCGCCTGCCTGCTAAACGTAAGAACCCATTTCCAATCTCCAGGTCCCACGTTTAGCCAGATGCAAAGTGAGGCAAGGGCGCAATGCCGCACTTGACCACAGGGGGAGCGCACACATCTGGATTTCGTTCACAGCAGCTGAGAGACTGCTGGCATGTCCATTCTCTGTCTGTCTCCCTCTCCCTCTGTCTGTCTCTGTGTCTCTCTCCAAAAATAAATTAAAAATTAAAAAAAAAAACTTAAAAAAATAGGCTGGAGAGATGGCTTTAGTGGTTTAGGTGCCTGCCTGTGAAGCCTAAGAATGCCCGTTCAAATCGCCAGGTCCCACATTTAGCCAGACACAAAAGTGATGCAAGCGAACAATGTCGCACATACGCACAAGGGGCACACGCATCTGGAGTTTGTTCACAGTGTCCTGGCATACCCATTCTCTGTCTCTCTCTCTCTCTCAAATTAAAAAATGGAAGGAAGGGAGGGAGGGAGGGAGGGAAGGAGAGAGGGAGGCAGACAGACAGACCTGCCAAACTCCAATCCAAGGGACAGGGGAAACTGCCTGGATATGAAGCCAGCACAGAAGGAAACTGATCAGAGAAAGAAAGAAGTTCCCAAATAAGTTGACAGCATAACAGAAACAACTGGATTCAGGTGCGCAAGATTTACCCCTGGATTTCTCAGCTGAGAAAAGCATTTCATTTTTGCTTAAGTCAATGTGAGCTGAGAGACTCTTGGTGGGTAGGTAGGCATAGAATGTAGGGCAGAGTTTCTGAGTGCTGGTCATGCTATTTCTCCTGGACTGTGCTACATACATGAATGCATTCAATCTGAAAATTCATCAACCTGGTGTGGTGTAATTCTAGCACTCAGGGGTGGAGATGGGAATATCAGGAGTTCAAGGCCACCAGATTTGGCAACCCAAGTTTGAGGCTAGCCTGGGCTACAGGAGGCCCTGTCTCAAAAACAAAATCAATTAGGAGATAGGAAGATGGCTCTGCACTTGCCATTTAAGCAAGAAGGCCTCTTAGGCTGAAGACTGCTGGGTTGATTCTCTAGACCCCATGTAAAAAGCAGGGTATGCTGGGTGTGGTGTGGTGCACGCCTTTAATCCCAGCACTTGGGAGGCAGGAGGTAGGAGAATATCTGTGAGTTTGAGGCCACCCTGAGACTACACAGTGAATTCCAGGTCATCCTGGGCTACAGCGAAACCCTACATCAAAAAACTAAATAAATAAATAAATAAAATAGAATTAGAGTATTGAGCAAATGGAACAAATCAAAACAAAACAAAAAACCCTGGCAGGTGGGCTTGGTGGTGGTGCACACCTGCAACCTCAGCTCTTAGGAAGCAGAGACAAGTAGGATCAACAAAAATTCAAGGCCAGTTTTCCATACACAGCAGGTACCAGACCAGCTACAATATAGAGCAAGATCTGTCGGAGGAGATGGCTCAGTGGATAAAGTAATTGCTGTTCAAGTCAGAGTACCTGAGTTCAATCCCCAGAGCCCACATAAAATGCCAAAAATCATGATTGAGTTTTGTAATTGCAGCATACTGACAGCAAAATGGGAGGGGAGGTGGAGGCAAGAGAATTTCTTGGAAGCTCATGATGAGTGAAGCAAAGAACTGCAGAGTGGGATTGAGAGAGAGAGAGAAAGGAGAGAGACCCTCTTTGGATGAGGTGGAAATATGAGGATTCCACACATTGTGGCACACATGTCCCCATGCTCATACACACACACACTTAAACACAATTCCATCAAGCTGTACTTTTATGATTTGTACTATTTTCTTTTGTTTTTCTTTTTTGAGGCAAGTCTTGCTCTAGCTCAGGCTGACCTGGAATTCACTATATAGTCTCAGGGTGGCCTTGAACTCATGGTGATCCTCCTACTTCTGTCTCCTGAGTGCTGGGATTAAAGGTGTGCGTCACTATGCTGGGCTCATGATTTGTACTATTTTCTGATGTATTACACTTAATTTTATTTATTTGTTTATGGGTTTTTTTTTTTTTTTGGTGGGGAAAGTTAGGGTCTCACTGTAGCCCAGGCTGGCCTCAAACTCACAGTGATCCCCCTACCCCTGCCTCCCAAGTGCTGGGATTAAAAGCATTCCAGCATATCTGGCTGATGTAAAAATTAATAATTTCCTCAGAGAGTCACTAAAAAGAAAAAAAATCTGGGCGTGGTGGAGAAGAAAGAAAGAAAGAAAGAAAGAAAGAAAGAAAGAAAGAACGAACAAACGAACTAATTGGAAAGAAGGAAATCAGTGGGAATGAGAGGGAGACAGAGGGGTAATGGGGAGGGCAAATGTGTTTAAAATACATTATATACATGTATAAAATTAGTCAAAATAAAATTAATTTTAAAAATTGGGTCAGGGAGATGACTCAGTAGGTAAGATAATGAGGACCTGAGTTGAATCCCTGGCACCCACGCAAAAGCCAAGTGCGGCTGTGTATTTCTAGAACGCCATCCTAAGCGGCCAGAGATAGGAGGATGACAGGGTCTTGTTGGTCAGCTGGTTCTATTTAAAAACATCGAGCTCAGCCAGGTGTGGTGGTGCATACCTTTAGTCCCAGCACTTGGGAGGCAGAGGTAGGAGGATCACCATGAGTTCGAGGCCACCTTGAGACTACATAGTGAATTCCAGGTCAGCCTGAGCCAGAGTGAGACCCCTAACTTGAAAAAAAAAAAAAGAATCTTGACCGAACTTAAAGACCAAATGAGAGCCAGGGTGGTGGCTGATGCCTGTAATCCCAGCACTCTAGAGATGGAGGAAGTTCAGACCAGTTTGAGCTACAGAATGAGACGAAATGAGTACATGTCATTCATAAATATTTGCTGAATTGGAATCAGATATCTTACAGCTATTCAAACCTAAAGGGTGTAGTTAATTACTCAATTATCAAGCATTTCTTTCTGAGAGATGGCTCAGTAGTTAAGGCGCTTGTCTGCAAAGCCTAATGACCTGGGCTTAATTCCCTAGTACCCATGTAAAGCCGCATGCACAAAGTGTTGCATGAGTCTAGAGTTTGGGTGCTGTCTCTCTCTGCTTGCAAATAAATAAACATTTCTTTCTGCTGTATACGTTAAAGGTACACTATCCTCTAAACATCCTTTACCATGTCTGGCCTTAGAGATACAGGAAAGGGACACTTGTTCTGACAGGTTTGCAGATGAGAAGTGGTACAGGGCAGGGATGTGTGAGATAGCAGGTGCTGAGCTGGGCTGTAGCAACTTGCAGCCAAGCTCTGTCCACCCTCCACTAGACAGCTTCTCTCATCACCAGCCTGTCCTAGCCCTGGCGTGGAATCTAAGGGAATGAAATGTAATACTGGGTGCAAATACCAGGCTCAGATTGCTCTGTTGGTGTCAGCTGGAGGCCATCCCTGCTCAGGAATACCAAAGGCTATGCACATTGCATTCCAGACGAAGAATCAGTAAACTTTATGTCTCAAAGGCTACCAGTGAGGCAAAACCACACTAATGGAGCTCAGTACATTCCTTAGGGAGAAGGATGAATAGGAGGAAAAGAAGGAGAGGAAGAGAAATGGAAATGAAGAGAAAGGATACAAGGCAAAGATGTTTATTGTGCAGCCAGTAATGCCATCTGACACTTAAAACTGGGCAAAGAAGCCAGGCGTGGTGGTGCACCCCTTTAATCTCAACACTTTGGGGGGCAGAAGTAGGAGGATCACTGTGAATACGAGGCCACCCTGAAACTACATAGTGAATTCCAGGTCAGCCTGGGCTACAGTGTGACGCTACCTCAAAATAAATAAATAAATAAATATTAAAAACTGGGCAGAAAATTGAAGAGACATTTTTCCAAAGAAGATATACAGCCAGGCATGGTGGTGTATGCCTTTAATCCCAGCACTTGGGAGGCAGAAGTAGCAGGAACACCTAGAGTTTGAAGCCAGCCTGGGACTGAGAGAGTGCCAGGTCAACCTAGACTATAGTGAGACCCTACTTCAAAAAACAAAATTTTGGGGGCTGGAGAGATAGCTTAGTGGTTAAGTGCTTGCCTGTGAAGCTTAAGGACCCTGATTCGAGGCTTGATTCCCCAGTACCCACGTAAGCCAAATGCACATGGTGGCACATGCGTATGGAGTTCGTTTGCTATAGGCCCTGACACGCCCCCCCTCACTCTAAATAGCCAGTTAGTACATGAAAAGGATGCTTAACATTTTCAATTATTAGGGAAATGCAAATCAAATCCAGAGACACGTTGCTTCATCCCTAAGAAGGAAAATGATAGCTGAGGCTGAGGATGCTCAGAGGGAGAGTGCCTTTGTAGCATGCACCAAGCCGTGGGCTAGGATGGACTAGACCAACACACTACTACAGCAAGGGTAAAGAAAAGAGGGAAGAAGAGAATAGGAGGAGGGGGAGAACTTTTCAGGTTTCTTTTTTGAGATACCATCCCAGGATGGCTTCAAACTTGCTATGCAGCCAAAGCTGGCTTTGAACTCTGGATCCTTCTGCCTCCACTCCCTTAATTCTAGAATTACCGGGATGTGACACCACACCTGGTGAGAATGATTTTTAAAATTACAGGCGTTAGCCGGGCGTGGTGGTGCACGCCTTTAATCCCAGCACTCAGGAGGCAGAGGTAGGAGGATCGCCATGAGTTCGAGGCCACCCTGAGAGTACATAGTTAATTCCAGGTCAGCCTGAGCCAGAGTGAGACCCTACCTTGAAAAAATTACAGGCGTTAGTGGAAATAAGAGAAATCAGAACTTTTGCAGAGTGCTGGCAGAAATGTAAAATGGTGCAGTTACTATGGAAAATAGCCTGGCAATTCCTTAAAAGGCTAAACAGAGTTACCATATGATGCAGTAATTCCAGTCTTAGACCCAAGAACTTGGAAACATATGTCCACATTAAAGCTTACTCATGAATTTCCACAGCAGCTTTAATTTATAATATCAAAAAACCAGAAACATCCCAAATATCAATCTGTTAAATGAATAAACAAAGTATGGTATTAAATACAATAGAAAATCCTCTGACAATAAAAAGAATGATGTAAGGCTGGAGATATGGCTTAGCAGTTAAGGTGCTTGCCTGCAAAGCCAAAGGACCCAGGTTCGATTCCCCAGGATCCATGTAAACTAGATGCACAAGGTGGTGCCTGGAGTTCATTTGCAGTGGCTGGATGCCCTGGAGCACTCATTCTCTCTTAAATAAATAAACAAAAATAAAAATATTTTTTTAAAAAGAGCTGGGCATGGTGGAGCATGCTTTTAATCCCAGCACTTGGGAGGCAGAGGTAGGCGGATCACTGTAAATTCAAGGCCAGCCTGGGCTCAAAACACCAAAAAAAAAGAAGCACCAGTGGTGTTTGTCTGCCTCCACTATTCAATTCCTGGAAAAGGTGTCTGCATGTCCATCTTCCTGCTGACCTGAGCTCCCAGCTGGCCAGAGAAGGCCAGTGCCATGGGGTGGAGGATCTCCCTCCCATGGAGAGGAAAGTGTTGAAGCTGCATGCAGCCATATGGGACACAGAAGTCATCAGCAGTGAAAACAGTGGACACTGAATATTCAAGTTTGGCCATACAGGCCCAATGACTGAATGGGTGCAATAGTGGCATATCTACTCTTGGGGTAACCAACTGCTCCATAATTGGACTGAAGGCCCTCTCTACGGGAGGGAATACATACCTGGTACTGAAAAACCTAAGCAAAAGTCTTTGGCAGGGGAGGTCATGAGCCTTAGGGGTATAAAGCCTGCTCTTGTCTGGCTAAATGTATATATTATTCCCACCAAGCTGCCCTGAAAGCACTACACTTAATGTCCATATTCACATATTAATGCTACTCTCACTTCTGGTTAGAGAAGCTTCTCTTTTCAGATGTCGATGACCACTGGGATAACCCAAAAGGCAACATAGTGCTGAGAACAAGGGATGGAGGAGTGTCCAGCACTGAAACATCTCTGTCACACCCTCCGAGGCTCAGGGCCCATTGCGGAAGAGGGGGCGGATAGAATGGAAGAGCCCAAGAAAGGGTATGACTTCTTACGCTGCAACTGCCCAGACAGAAATTGGCCTTGATATCCATGACCTTGCAGTGCCTAGCAAGACCCTCATAATAGAAGAAAAAGATGATGACATCAAATTAAAAGAGAGACTAATGGAGAGAGGGAGGGGATATGATGGAGATTGGAGTTCTAAAGGGGTATGGGGGCAGGGGAGGGAAATATCACATTTTTTTGTATGTAAGTATAAAAGTTGTCAATAAAAAAATTTTAAAAAAGAAAGAAAGAAAGAAAGAAAGAAAGAAAGAAAGAAAGAAAGAAAGAAAGAGTTGAAGCTGCCAAACCCAAACTCAACCTCAGGACTGTGCACTGGGCCTGGCTGTGGCAGAAGATGTGCCTGGCTCAGAACTTGGCTTCTCTGGCTATTCCTGCTAGCTCTGGCTATACAGAGGCAGGGAGGCTGGACTTACATAGTACAGAAGCTATAGGAGGAAAAAGATGGACAATCTACTAGGAAGTGAATGCAAATCAGCCCTGTGGTGCAGACCTGTTTTCCCAGATATACATGAGGCTGAAGCAAGAGGATTGCAAGCTCAGAGCCAGCCTGGGTAATTCAGGACATAGTTCAGCAGTGCTTGCCTAGCATGTACAAAAGCCCTAGGTTCAATCCCCAGTACTACAAAGTCAGTTTGGGAAAGGAGACTCAAGGTTCCTTAGTTCTTTCCTTGACTCTGAGCTTTAGGGATTCTGTTTAGTAAAATCCTTTTTGTGGCGCTAGGAATGTTGCTCAGTGGTAGAGTGATTGTCTAACATGCATGAGGCCCTGGGTTCCATTCCTAGCACTGAATCAACAAAAAGTTTAGTTTTTTTCTACTTTCATACAGTTACCACAGACCATGCCTGTGACCCAAAAAGTTGCAGTGAAGTCTCTCTACTAGTAGGCAAGCAAGCAATTCTGCAGTTCTATTCCAATTCTAGATTCTTGAAAAGAGATCCAGAGCTCACAGTTCCCAAGACCACTACTCCTCCCCCCTCACTTAGATGTGACTTGCAAGCCACAGGTTTATGTTTATTTAATTTTATTTATTCTAAACAACAGGGTTCCTATGGTCCTTTCCAGTGGGGGGTCAATTAATTTGCTTAAATTATTCACAGAACTCAGGGAAATGTTGATGTTTATGGTTCTATTATTACAGCTGAGTGTGGTAGCACATGCCTTTAATCCCAGGGATGCAGAGGTGGGAGGACTGCAGTGAGTCTGAGGCCAGCCTGGAACTACAGAGTGAGTTCCAGGTCAGTCTTCTTCAGAGGAAAAAGGAAAAAAAAAATCAAAAGGCTGTTACATAAGATATGGATGAAGAGATGCACAGGGTGAGGAAGGAGGAGGAACTTCCTGGTCCTCTCCGGGATGGTGGCCTCCAGGGATTCTGGAGCCCTGTCCTTAGGGTTTTCATAAAATTGTGTATTTAATGTTAAACAGGGTGGCCCTGTGAGGCCTGTCTGTTTAGATTCTTTTTGGCTTCTCTGGGCAGCATTCCTTCCTTCTGGGTATGGGGCAGTCTCTCTTCTGAAACTGAAGTGCTGGGCTGGAGAGATGGCTTAGTAGTTAAAGAGCTTTCTTGAAATCAAAGTGTCATGATCTACTATCACACAAAGTAAGGCAGGGGGAGATTAGAATTTCTATGACCTGCCTTAGAGGGGAGATAGGAGCCAAAATGGTGAAAATTATCCATCACACCACCACAGAAATCCCCCACAGGCACTTTGTACAATGTCTGAAGTGATTATCTCAGTCATAGACTCGTGCAGCAGGATGCCCTCCCCTGCAGCAACTCAAGCAGAGTATCAGGTAGGGATTACACCTTTGAGTATTCCCCAGCTTCCAGGCCAGAACCTGAATATTACAAGGACAATCCTGACTATTCTCAGATTTATTTTGTTAATTTTGTTTGTCCAAGACATGATCTCATTCTAGCCCAAGGCTGACCTGGAAGTCACTCTGTAGCCTAAGGCTAGCCTCATACTCAAGGCAATCCTTTTACCTCAGTGCTGGGATTAAAGGCATGTGCCATCCTACCCAGGTATTTTATTAAACTTTTTTTTTTTTTTTTTTTTTTTGAGGTAGGGTCTCACTCTGGCCCCAGGCTGACCTGGAATTCACTATGTAGTCTCAGGGTGGCCTTGAACTCATGGCGCTCCTCCTACCTCTGCCTCCCGAGTGCTGGGATTAAAGGCGTGCGCCACTTTTAATTGAGTATTTATTTTTAGAGAGAGAGAGAGAGAGAGAGAGAATGGGTGCTCCAGGGCCTCCAGCCACTGCAAACGAATTCTAAAGGCATGCCCCACCTTGTGCATCTGATTTACAAGGGCCTCAGTAACTGCAATGAACCTCCAGACACTTGCACCACCATGTGGGCACGTGCAACCTTGTGCTTGTCTCACTTTTGTGCATCTAGCTTATGTGGAATCTTGAGAGTTGAACATAGATTCTTAGGCTTCCCAGGCAAGTGTCTTAACTACCAAGCCATGTCTCCAGCCTTTTTTTTTTTTTTTTTTTTTTTTTTTTTTTTTTTTTTTTTGTGAGAGGTAGGATCTCACTCTAGCTCAAGCTGACCTGGAATTCACTATGTAGTCTCAGGGTGGCCTTGAACTCACAGCAATCCTCCTACCTCTGCCTCCTGAGTGCCCAAGGCTGACCTGGAATTCACTATATAGTCTTTGGGTAGCCTGGAAGTCTTATTGATTCTCCTCTGTCTTCCCAGGCACCACGCCCAGATTGGGTAAATTTCTTAACTCTGCCCTTTTATTTCTTTAATCTATAGAATGAAGGGGATAATATACCCAACTCATGGGCTTCATTTGAAGATTCAATGTGTGAATATTTGTAAAGTACTAAGAATCAGGCTCATGGTAAACTTGCAAGTGTTCAGGAATTTCAAATTCTGGGTCACAATTACAGTCTATGAATCAAAGGAAAAGTCTTATGCATAAGGGAATCCCAAGGACAACAGTTCTAACAGATTTTGGTGACCTTATGATCCTAACAACAAGATAGCAAGCACAGGCAGCGAGGACACAGCAATATACAAAAGAGAAAGCAATGAGGAATCATGGCTGAAAGTCTACTTTTCTGTCTTATCTTATTTCTGTCTTATCTTTCTGTCTTATACCAGAGCAGTGCTAGACTTTGAGCTTTGCACGCAACCTTCCTAGGCCCACGGGGCTCTCACATAGTCTACTATCCCTAGTAGCTTTGCTACTTATAGCTGTAAGTGGAACACCGCCAAGATCTAGCTCCGAGCGGGGCATTGTGATGCACACCATTAATCTCAGCTCTCCGGAGGCAAAAATAGAAGGATCACTATGAGTTCAAGGCCAGTCTAAGACTACATAGTGAATTCCAGGTCAGTCTGGGCTAGAGTGAGACCCTGCCTCGAAAAACAAAGAGCAAAAAGAGAATCGATATTTTGGGGGCACCTACACATAAGACCAAGCCAGCCCAACGTCAAGCAGCCAGAACCGAGATAACTGGATTCAAATTCATACAGGTCTGGTTCCAAACTCAATCAACTATTTTTCCTTTAGGAATTCTATGGGGAACGCGCTTGATGAGCGTTTTAAAGCCATGTCCTTCTTTTGTTTGTTTGTTTATTTATTTATTTGAGAGTGACAGAGAGAGAAAGAGGCAGATAGAGAGAGAATGGGCAAGCCAGGGCCTCCAGCTACTGCAAACGAACTCCTGATGTAGGCGCCACTTTGTGCATCTGGCTTACGTGGGTCCTGAAGAATTGAGCCTCGAACCGGGGTCCTTAGGCTTCACAGGCAAGTGTTTAACCACTAAGCCATCTCTCCAGGCCCAAGCCATGTCTTTGAAAGGCAAGTTTCAAGAGCTGGAGGACCGTTCACCCCTAGACGAGGGTATGTATGGGGAGGTTCTGCAGACGCTTCCCAAAGCCTGGCCCTGGCCGGGCGGTGATGCGCTTCCCACGTCGCGGATGCCACAGCCACCCTCGGCTATCCGCACCAACCCCGAGCCGGGCAGCGGGACCGAAGAGGCTCCCGGGCTGCACCTCTTGGCCGGGCCCTAAGCCCGCCTTGGGGTGGAACATCCCGCGTGGAGAGCCGGCAACTCAACGTCCCCCGAACCCTGGCTATTCCGCTGGACCTGGCCACAGCCCACAGCCAGCTCTGGGGTTCTTTAGGGTCCCACAGTTACGAAGGGGCACCCGGTGATGCCAGCGCCGGGGCTCCAGGAGGACGCATGGGTACCTTGGGAAGCACCCGGAGACCCCAGGAGTGTGGAAACCAGGCATGAATCCCAGGGAAAAGAAGCGCAATGAGGAGGCGAAGTTGGGGCACAGAGGCCCCCGGGGACGATGGAAAGGTCCCGGTCCTCCCGCCCCGGCGCTCAGCACCCCCGGCCCGGCCCGCTCTACCTGCGCAGCCTGCGAGCTGCGGGCCGGCGCGCATACACGCGATGAGCCGCTCCAAGGTGGCTCGCGTCCCGGGCGGCTGGCGGGAGCGAAGGAAGGAAGGAGCCCTGATGCCCGGCTCCGCTCGGCTCCCCACTCCTCCCCAGCGGCGACCGTGGGGCCACGCCCCGGGGGAGGGACCCCCGACCGAGGGCGGGCTCAGGTAGGCTCGGGGCTGCGGGGTCCACGCCCACCCGCCGGGGGTGTCTGTCTGCGCGCTCGCGGGCACCTCTCAACCCACCAATGGACCGAAAAGTCTGTCTCCCTCCGATCCCCAGAGGAGGGAGGTTCTGGGAGGACAAAAGGCCCTTGTGAAGGAAATCGAATCTTCCTCTTGCCCCCTCCATGCTCCCGGTGGCATCCTCGCAGCGAAAGGACCTGGAATCCAAACCACTTCTCAAAGTCCTAAGAGACCTGGGCACTTTGATGTCAGGGGGACCTACGCTGACTCCTAGAACAGAGGACTGGGGAGGGGCTGAGAGACCAGCTGGCTTTTAGGAACCTGACCTGCAGCTGTCCTCTTCCCGTCCCCTCCCTGTCCCAGCTAGCCTCGACCCAAAGGCGCGGGCTTGATAGCAGGTCCGGATAAATACAGGACACGTTTCAACAAATAAAACAGATTTTTCTCTTTTACCGACAACAGGGCAGAACCTAAGCAAACAGAAACGACGGATCCCTGCGGAAGACTTGTAAATCTGTGGTGGGGTCTGAACCGACTCCCTGCTGTTGGGAGTGTAAAGTATAGCGCAGCCTTTCCCGGGTGCGGTTTGGCAACAAAAATTAACATCCTTGACCATGGCTATAAGATGTCTGAAGCAGTCATTCATTTCTAGGATCTATCTTAAGCAACAAGGATTTATGCACAAAGCTTTAAAGAAGTGGTATTCACACATACAAACACAAAAAATGCAAAGAACACAAAAGATGTGTTTTAGAATGTCAGCCACTGATTTGGGGTAATGCCCTTAGACAGTTATTTTTAAAAAATTAGTCTGCCATGGTGAGGAACACCTTTAATCCAACCACTTGGGAGACAGAGTTAGGAGGATCACTGTGAGTTCAAGGCTAGCCTGAGACTACATAGTGAATTCCAGTGAGAGCCTACCTCAAAAAAAATTTTTTTTAATTAGGCATGGTGGGTCATGGCTGTAGTTTCAGCATTTAGAAGGCCTGAGGCAAGAGGATTGCCTCCAGTTTGAGGCCCGCCTAGGTTAAACAAAACCTTGTCTGAAAAAAAAAATTAAGGTTTGGACTGGAGATGGCTCAGTGATTAATGTACCTTTCTGCAAAGCCTAAGTACCTCGTTTTGATACCTCAGTACCCATGTAAATACAGATGCACAGGGTGGCATATGCATCTGGAATTTGTTTGCAGTAGCTAGAGGCTCTGGCACACCCATTATCCCGCTCTCAAAAAATAAATAAATAAAATTTTTAAAATTAAAGTTTGGAGCTGAAGGGATGGCTTAGTGGTTAAGGCACTTGCCTGCAAAGCCAAAGGACTCAGATTCAATCCCCCAGGACCCATGTAAGGCATATGCACAAGGAGGTGGCCCATGTGTCTGGAGTTCATTTGCAGTGGCTGGAGGGCCTGGCATGCCCATTCTCTTTCTCTCTGTCACATAAATAAATAAATAAATAAATTATTTTTTTAAATTGAGATTTGGGCGGGTGTGGTGGCACACGCCTTTAATCCCAGCACTGGAGAGGCAAAGGTGGATAGATCACTAGGAGTTCAAGGCCAGTCCAAGACTACATAGCAAATTCTAGGTCATCCTGGGCTAGAGTGAGACCCTACCTCAAAAAGAAATAATTAAGGTTTGTGTAATTTATACATTTTCTCCAGAAGAGATTTGATATTTACTTAGTCAGGACCATATAAAACTTTTTGAGTTTTATTTTATTTTATTTTATTTTTGGTTTTGCAAGGTAGGGTCTCACTCTGGTCCAGGCTGACCTGGAATTAACTATGTAGTCTCAGGGTGGCCTTGAACTCTCGGCGATCCTCCTACCTCTGCCTCCTGAGTGCTGGGATTAAAAAAGGCGTGCGCCACCACGCCCGGCTCTTTTTGAGTTTTTTTAGATATTTTATTGGTGGCTGGAGTGATGGTTTAGTGGTTAAGGCACTTACCTGTGAAGCCTAAGGACCCAGGTTCAATTCCCCAGTACCCACATAAGCCAGATGCACGAAGTGGTGCATGCATCTGGAATTTATTTGCAGTTGTTAGATGCCCTGGCACACTCTTTTTCTCTCTCTTTCTTAAATAAAAAAAAACAAATATTTTTTACTGAGCTGGAGAGATGGCTTAGCTGTTAAGGCACTTGCCTACAAAACCCAAGGACCCAGGTTTGATTCCCCAGTATCTACGTAAGCCAGATGCACAAGGTGGTGCATTTGTCTGGAGTTATTTACAATGGCTAGAGGCCCTGGCACCCCATTTTCCCTAACAGTAAATAAAAATTTTAAAAATATTTTTATTTATTTAAGAAGCAGAGAAAGAGAGAGTATGAGCACACCAGGGCCGCATGCCATTGCAAATGAACTCCAGACACATGCTTCACTTTGTGCATCTGGCTTTATGTGGGTACTGGATAATTGAACCTAGGCCATTAGGCTTTGCAAACAAGCATCTTTAACTACTGAGCCATCTCTCCAGCCCCCATAAAACTTATATTTTTCAAAATATCTTGTTTTTATTTATTTGAGAGAGAGAGAGGTGAGAGAGAATGGGCTCACCAAGACCTCCAGCCATTGCAATTGAACTCCAGACACATGTGCTACCTTGTGCATCTGTGTGACCTTGCACATGTGTCACTATGTGCTTTATGTGGGATCTAGGGAATCAAACCTGGGTCCTTAGGCTTCCTAGACAAGCACCTTACCTGCTAAGCCATCTCTCCAGCCCCTACTCCAAAAAACTTATTTTAAAAGGCCAAGCATGGCCTTTAATTGTAGCACCCGGGAGGCTGAGGTAGAAGGATCACTGAGTTGGAGGCCACCCTGAGACTACATAGTGAATTTCAGGTCAGTCTGGGCTAGAGTGAGACCCTACCTGGAAAAACAAAGAAAAGAAAAAAAAATTAAAATAAAAAACAAAACAAAAAAAAAAAAAAAAAAAACCTGGGCTGGATGCATCTGAATTTATTTGCAGTGGCTAGATGCCCTGGCGCTCTTTTCTCTCTCTTTCTTAAATAAGAAAAAACAAATATTTTTACTGAGCTGGAGAGATGGCTTTAGCTGTTAAGGCACTTGCTCAAAAACCCAGGACCCAGGTTTGATTCCCAGTATCTCGTAAGCCAGATCACAAGGTGGTACATTTGTCTGGAGTTATTTACAATGGCTAGAGGCCCTGGCACCCCATTTTCCTAACAGTAAATAAAAATTTTAAAATATTTTTATTATTTAAGAAGCAGAGAAAGAGAGAGATGAGCACACTGAGGTCGCATGCCATTGCAAATGAACTCCAGACATGCTTCACTTTGTGCATCTGGCTTATGTGGTACTGATAATTGAACCTAGGCCATTAGGCTTTGCAAACAAGCATCTTTAACTACTGAGCCATCTCTCAGCCCCATAAAACTTATATTTTTCAAAATATCTTGTTTTTATTTATTTTGAGAGAGAGAGGTGAGAGAGAATGGGCTCACCAAGACCTCCAGCCATTGCAATTGAACTCCCAGACACATGTGCTACCTTGGCATCTGTGTGACCTTTGCACATGTGTCACTATGTGCTTTATGTGGGATCTAGGGAATCAAACCTGGGTCCTTAGGCTTCCCTAGACAAGCACCTTACCTGCTAAGCCATCTCCAGCCCCTACTCCAAAAAACTTATTTTAAAAGGCCAAGCATGGCCTTTAATTGTAGCACCCGGGAGGCTGAGGTAGAAGGATCACTGAGTTGGAGGCCACCCTGAGACTACATAGTGAATTTCAGGTCAGTCTGGGCTAGAGTGAGACCCTACCTGGAAAAACAAAGAAAAGAAAAAAAAAATTAAAATAAAAAACAAAACAAAAACAAAACAAAACAAAAACCTGGGCTGGAGAGATGGCTTAGTGGTTAAGGTGCTTGCCTGTGAAGCCTAAGGACCCATGTCTGACTCTCCAGGTCCCACATAAGTCAGATGCACAAGGTGATGCAATCATGCAAAGTCACATATGGATACAAGATGGCCCACGTGCCTGGAGTTCAATTGCAGTGGCTGGAGGCCCTGGCACACCAATTCTCTCTCTAAAATACAAAAATATAAAGAAATAAAATACATTAATATGAAGAGGAAGGGGGTAAAAGAGAAAGAAACAAAGGAGAGGAGAGAGCTTCATTACCCTTATACAGAAACTAAGTAGTGTCTGAGAGCCTTACCTGATTGAAACAGAAACAAATCATTTGACAAAATTTGACTCTTTCTCTCCCTACACTGAGGAATCACCTCAAACTCTCACTAGCTCTGTGTTACAGCTCAGCTAATTTTCCATTACTTTTCCTCTTCCAAGTCTGCTGTGTGATTCAGGTCCAGAAGCTAACAACATCTGATTTGAAAATAACCTGATATTCACCAAAAACAGTTGGAATTTTCCACCCCATGTCTTTCACTTGCCATGTGGATTCCACTGAAAACTCTCCTTTACTCAGGGTTGGACTAGAGGACTTTTGCCAAAGAGCTAACAAAAGTTCCAAGGTCTTTAAGCACAGCCCTGCCAAAGCCAGGCTGCTGATGAGTAACTCAGGCGTGTGCAACCTCTGTCCTCCCTCCTATTCCGCCAAACAAAGCCTTTTCCTTTAAAAAGTCACAGGAGGAGCCGGGCGTGGTGGTGCACGCCTTTAATCCCAGCACTCGGGAGGCAGAGGTAGGAGGATCACCATGAGTTCGAGGCCACCCTGAGACTACATAGTGAATTCCAGGTCAGCTCTGAGCTAGAGTGAGACCCTACCTCGAAAAACCAAAAAAAAAAGTCACAGGAGGGCTGGAGGGATGGCTTAGTGGTTAAGGCGCTTGCCTGCAAAGCCAAAGGACCCAGGTTCAATTCCCTAGTACCCACATAAGCCAGATGCATGTGGTGGTGCATGATTCTGGAGTTTGTTAGCAGTGGCTAGAGGCCCTGGCATGCCATTCTCTCTGTCTGTCTCCTCTCTCTCTCTCTCTGCTTGCAAATGAACAAATAAAATAAAATAATAAAATAGTCACAGGAAACCTTCCATTTTGAACACTTTAATTAAAAAGTTACAAAATGCCATGGTTCTTACACAAACTTTGTACTAGAATAATTTAATAAAATGCAGACAATGTGTATCTTTGGTGTACTTTCCATCTCAGTAGTTTTTCTCTTCTGTCTGTTTTTTCAAGATAGGGTCTCCCTCAAGCCCAAACTGACATGAACTATCTAGTCTCAGGCTAGCCTTGAATTCTCACAGCAATCCTCCTACCTCTGCCTCCCAAGTGCTGGGATTAAAGGCTTGCACCACCACACTCAGCTTCTCAGTACTTTTTTTGAGACTTAAACCAGAAACAATTTTTCATTTAAATCTCTGGGGGAAAATGAAACATATAAACATATAAGTCAGGGGAACTAGTGTTAGGGAATTTCTAGATTTGCTCTCTCTGAAAGAAAGGTGCTTTGGGAATTAGAATGAAATCTTCAAGGTAAACTGAGACACACAGTAGGTGTGTTGTGGGTGGGTGTGAAGCATGGGCACTGACAACAAATTGGGGATCACATAATTGCTCAGGACAAGATTGGTTCTGAAGATCAGTTCTCGTGTGCAGAAGAGGCCTGTCTGGTCACCCCTTCTGCAGATGCTTGCCAAAATGGAGTTTCTGGCTGGACTGCTTGTCACTCTCTTAGCCAGGCTGGATTGGATGGCCTGGCTAGCATTCTCGTCTTTTCTATGCTCCTGGTACCCTCCCCAAAACTATCCTTCTGCTGGGCACCCTGTTCATTAGTCAAGGAAAATCCAAGTAGCTGGGCTCCCATCTAGCCCTCCAAATAAACCCTGTGGTTGTCAGGCAGTGGGGGTCAATACCAACAACAACCCCTCTGTCACCCATATCCTTTTAGCAAGGGGGAGGGCTGTCAAGGAGAAGGAGTGGCATGTGTCCAGGCTGTTGGGTGAGGGCCAGAGAGAAAGAACCTGTTGTTAGAAGCCCAGCTTCCCCCCTGCTGCTGAGGGGACTGAATGAAACAGCATTTCTGACTTCAGTCTGCCATCCCAGAGGCTTAGACAGAGGGCAAGAGGCAGGGCAAAGAGCCAGCCCCAGCAGGGCAGGGACACAGGGCTGTTCAGTTAAGCTAACAACAGACAGACCGTGTCTGTTAGACTGAGGACAGGTGTCTGGCCCTCCTGTCCTTAAGTCACTGGCCCTCATGCACGTTTCCAGGGCTCTTGTACTCGGCCACACCCCTTCAGTTCTCCAGTTAAAGGACTGAGCTCTGGAAAGCAAAGCTCCCCAGAGTGGACAGTACTGGGGATTTGCATATTTATCATGAGAGCCCTGAAAAGGGTAAAAAAGAGGCTGATAATCAGGGGCAAGAAGTGCTGTCTCCTGGTCCAAAAGAGGAAAAGTCTTTGCTTGAATGAGATGGGACTCTTTCCAAAAAAACTAAATTAACTGTAATTTTCTCCTGAAATTAAGACTAAAACATGAACAAGAACCAGAATCCTGTGACTTTTCCACAAACTAGTCCCTGACAATTTCCTTGGTGGTTGAAGGTATGGGGCATATGTAGTGCAAAACTAGAAAGAACTGTTCTTTGAGGGAAAACACACGCTGCAAAAATGTCCTCTGGGCTTTGTTCAGAGATGTTGTAAGATGGCAGTTCCCAGAAGGTGACAATGAGGTAGCCAACGGTCCTGCTAAGTCTCCAGAAATGGTTGAAATGGTCCACTTAGGATAAATGCTCTTTACACACTTCTCCCCAGGGCACTGCTACGGGGATTGTGGTCACCACTTGATTCTGAAACACGAATATTTTGATCTTTTCAAACACCCAGAGGAAGATGAGCAGGATGCTGACGTACTGGACCCAGGCAAACTTTATCATCTCCCAAAAGCCTGGTTGGTAGGTACAGACAGTTAAGGAGGTACAGCTGACATGTAAGGAACAGTTACCCCAAGGTTCAGGTCATATGGGAAATGGCAAGCATATTTCAAATACCTTCAAGATAAAATGGATAACCAGAGATTATTGAGACATAAATATGGATGGTCCTGACCTAGAATTGCTTCAAAGAAACAGGAAATTGATTTTTCCCCCTGTAGGAGCAGCAGACAGATACAATCATTGTGGGGCCGACAGTGCTGTAGCAATTTCCAATCTAAGGCTTTCCACATCTGCTCCTACTTGGGACAGCTAAGGAGCCCTTCCTTTCTTTGTGGAAAATGAGCTACCTCTGGCTGGCTAACAGAAAGGATATGAAATTACTTCCACGGGGTATCGGATGATAGCATTAATCACAAATGGAGCTTCCGCGGCCCTGCCCACCAGCCAGATGGGGTTGGGGTCGTTTAGGACTGTGGTAACTACAAAACAAACATAGAGCATTAATCCAGGGTGACCCTTTGGCAGAATTATTACAGACTATGAATCTTTGAATACTGGGGGATATCCTGCACTTCAGAATGCAAAAAAATAAGTAAAGAGAAATGCCATGTGCAAAGTTACGTATACATTATTTAAAATGCTTCTCAAAACACTTGTAAAAAATATGTCAAAAAGCTGGGCGTAGTGGCTCACGCCTTTAATCCCAGCACTCGGGAGGCAGAGGTAGGAGGATCACCATGAATTCGAGGCCAGCCTGAGACTACAGAGTGAATCAAACCAGGGTCCTTTGACTTTGAAGGCAAACACTTCAACTGCTAAGCCATCTCTCCAGCCCATTTGCTAAGTTTTTTTTTTTTTTTTTTTTTTTTTTGGTTTTTCGAGGTAAGGTCTCATTCTAGCCCAGGCTGACCTGGAATTCACTCTGTAGTCTCAGGCTGGCCTGGAACTCATGGCAATCCTCCTACCTCTGCCTCCTGAGTGCTGGGATTAAAGGCATGCGCCCCCACGCCTGGCCATTCATTTCAATTTTAAAGAAATACAGGGGTTATTATTATATATGAACTAAATGAAGGAATACTATGTTGCTAGAAAAAATAGCAATTATAACTTTATAGCAGTGTAATGAAAATACTTTTTTTTCTTTTTCCAAGGTAGGGTCTTGCTCTAGCCCTGGCTGACCTGGAATTCACTGTGTAGTCTCAGGTTGGCCTCAAACTCATGGCGATCCTCCTACCTCTGCCTAAGTGCTGGGATTAAAATTTTAAGTATTAGCTGGGAATGGTGGTGCATGCCTTTAATCCCTGCACTCGAGGCTACCCTAAGACTACATAGTTAATTCCAGGTCAGCCTGGGCTAGAGTGAAACCCTACCTCGAAAAAGCAAAAAAAAAAAAAAAAAAAAAGTATTTTCAGTGGGGTGAGGTGGTGCACACCTTTAATACCAGCTCTTGGGAGACAGAGGTAGGAGGATCTCACCGAGTTCCAGGCCACCCTGAGACTACACAGTGAATTCCAGGTCAGCCTGGGCTACAGTGAGACTTTACCTCGAAAAACAAAACAAAACAAAACAAAACAAAACAAAACTTATATTACATAGTTAAACAAGTTGGATCCCAAAGTGTCTCCATACTAGCTGTATGAAACTATCTGTGTACGGATCCAAGGGTGAATGAAATAAAGGGGAAAAATGTTTTACAGGCCAATGCTTGTTGGTTTGGTTTTAGGAGTTCCATTACTGGAAAAATGTTGTTATTGTATTGCATAAAATTAGGAAGAAATACTGGAAGTCAGGCCCGCTTGTGAAATGTCTGTAGTGTCTGTGTCTGGTTTCCAAGTAACTCTTTTGATGCCCTTAGGGTAAACCTCAGGCCACCAACTAGCCCAGTATGCTGAGTCAAGCACCAAGCACTGGGTGGCCTGAGCACCTGCCTCTGTAAGAAGCCAGCATGCTCTGCCAGCAGAGGAAACCACGGTGCTTCTGTTCTCCTACTAGCCTGTTAAGGTGAGGTGCTTTGCACACATGCTCCATTTCTACCTGGAAAGTGGACAACAGAATGCCATTGCCTTTGTTTATGGATATACCATGGGGAATATTCTTTTTTAACTATTTTATTTATTTACTTGAGAGAGAGACAGAGAGAAAGAGAGAGAATGGACATGCCAGGGCCTCTATATGCATGTGCCACCTTGTGCATCTGGCTTATGTGGGTAATGGGGAATTGAACCTGTGTTCTTAGACTTCAAAGGCAAGCTTCTTAACTTCTAAGCCATCTCTCCAGCCCCCATGGGGATTAATTTAATCAGGTTTATGTAACATTAAGTAAACATTAAGAAAAGGAGCTGGGCACAGTGATGCATGCCTTTAATCCCAGGGAGGCAGAGGTAGGAAGAGGTAGGAAGATCGCCTGAGATTACATAGTGAATTCCAGATTAGCCTGGGCTAGAGTGAGACCCTACCTGGGAAAAAAAAAGAAAGAAAGAAAGAAAGAAAGAAAGAAAGAAAGAAAGAAAGAAAGAAAGAAAGAAAGGAGGGAGGGAGGGAGGGAGGGAGAGAGGGAAGGAGGAAGGAAGAAAGGAAAGAAGGAAAGAAGGAAGGGAGGGAAGGAAGGAGGGAGGGAGAAAGGAAAGAAAAGCAAACAGCCAGGTATGGTGGCACATGTCTTTAATTTCAACACTTTGGAGGCTGAGGCAGGAGGATCACTGATCGAGGCCAACCTGGGATACACAGTGAATTCCAGGTCAGCCTAGACTACAGTGAGACCCTACCTCAAAAAAAAAAAAAGAAAAAAAGAAAAGAAAAGAAAAGAAAAGAAAACCCTTCAAGCCCGGGGTGGTATAACTAACGCAAGTAATCACTAACCTGCTGGATGACAGGAGAGGGATAGGTGGGAATGGGCATGGCTCTGAGGAGCAGAACAAAAGATAAAGCCTGGTGAGCCCACTCATCTCCCATCACAGAGCCTTCAGTGGTTTTGTGACTGTCTCACAACAGGGCCTCCAACTCTGCTTGTTCTCACTGTCCCTACAACCAGGGAAGTGCTTGCACAGTGGCCCAGTGGCCTCTATCTGTGACTTACCATTCCTTTCCTGGTAGGCAGCAACAATGTGGGTGAGGTCGTAGTCGTGGGCAAAAGGACTGGACCCATTGATCACTGACACCTACGACAGGGAAGGAGGACACAGAGTGAGCACTAAAGACTCCTTCTCTCTTCCTTCACCCTTTCTGTTCACTTAACTAGTTCCAGAGAGACAACATTGATTCCAGCGACCACCCTCTTCCTCTTGGTGACCAATTCTTTTTGTTTTTGTTTTTCGAGGTAGGGTTATTTATTTATTTATTTATTTATTTATTTATTTATTTATTTATTTATTTGAGAGTGACAAACAGACACAGAGAGAAAGAAGCAGATAGATAGACAGAGAATGGGCACGCCAGGGCTTCCAGCCACTGCAGACAGATGCATTTGCCACCTTGTGCATCTGGCTTATGTGGGTCCTGGGGAATTTAGCCTCAAACCGGGGTCCTTAGGCTTCACAGGCAAGCACTTAACCGCTAAGCCATCTCTCCAGGCCCTCGTGGAAAGGTTTTTCAGGCTGACCTGGAATTCACTCAGTAGTCTCAGGGTGACCTTGAACTCATGGAGATCCTCCTACCTCTGCCTCCAGAGTACTGGGATTAAAGGTGTGTACCACCACGCCCGGCATGGTGACCTATCCTTTTTTTTTTTTTTTTTTTTTTTTTTTGGTTCAGAGGTCTCACTCTGGCCCAGGCTGACCTGGAATTAACTATGTAGTCTCAGGGTGGCCTTGAACTCACGGCGATCCTCCTACCTCTGCCTCCCGAGTGCTGGGATTAAAGGCGTGAGCCACCACGCCCGGCTTATGGTGACCTATTCTTGTTTCAGTAATCTTTTCTTTAAAGATGAATCAACTGTCTGGCAACAATTTAAGTACATTTACTCTCAGTCTTTCCTTTAGTGATAGAAACAAAGACCAATGTTCATCTGTCCAGGTTTTACAACTATAAATGCCCTCTTTATTCTAATTGGAGAAATCACTCTTTTCTTCTTTTATTTTTTGTTTTTTAAAAATAGTTTTATTTATTTATTTGAGAGAGAGAATGAGAAAGAAGAAGAGAGAGAGAGAAGGAATGGGCATGCCAGGGCAATCCCCATGGCCAGTAAGCCCCACGGATCCGCTGTCTCCACCTCCCCCAGAGCTGATATTACAGAAAACAATGCCACCATGCCCAGCTTTATATGGGTGTTGGGACTTGAACTCAGGGTCCTCATGCTTGTATAGCAAGCACTTTACCAACTAAGCCATTTCCCAGACCCACTGGTAAGCATATGATCCTTTGTAGACGGAAATGATTTCCTGCCCTCTAATATATTCTCATTGATACACAAATCATCAAAAATGCCATATCATGTTTATGTATTATAGCTTTCCCCTTTATAACTCATGTTTCTCTCTACAGTGACCCTATATCCAGTTATCTGGAAAAGTCCTGTTAAACATCAATAATAACTGATAACATTCTTCTTTCACTGTCAAATGGAGCTTGTTAGTATAAATAATAAAATGATGAAGAATTCATGAATGTAAGAATGTATACTTACACAGTAGACAGTAGATCTTCACTTTCTCACTTTGAAGCTAGGAAACTTTGGGAAGAGTCATACTTGTAAATCCCAATTTCCACATTAGCAAATGAGAATTCATTTTTCGTTTCCCCCTGAGAGTTCATCTTTTCAACAATTATCTTTGAAGGCTTACAATGTGCCAGGCACTGTTATAAGTACTGGGGTGATAATACACAAGGTATTAATGCTTTTAACAGAGAAAACAAACCCACCAGAACCAGTTATCTTTAGAATGTCAGGGGGCAGCAGGAGAAGTAAATTTGTGTGACGGATGCTAAGTGAAACAGGGAAGGCTATTTTAATTTTTTTAAATTTAATTTTTAGTTATTTATTAGAGACAGAGGGGGGGGGGAGAATGGGCACACCAGGGTCTCTAGCCACTGCAAATGAACTCCAGACGCATGCACCACCATGTGCATCTGGCTTATGTGGGACCTGGAGAATCGAGCAAGGGTCCTTAGGCTTTGCAGGCATGTGCCTTAACTGCTAAGCCATCTCTCCAGCCAGGGAAGGTAATTTTTTTTGTTGTTGTTGTTTTTTTTGAGGTAGGTCTCACTCTGGTCCAGGCTGACCTGGAATTAACTATGTAGTCTCAGGGCGGCCTCGAACTCATGGTGATCCTCCCTACCTCTGCCTCCTGGTGCTGGGATTAAAGGCATGTGCCACCGCCTGGCTGGGAAGGCTATTTTAAAAAGGACAGTCAGGAGGGATGTGTCCATGAACCTGCATGGAGTAGTCTAGTATGATGAGGATACCTGGTAGGGAATGGTGAATTAGAAAGCCTGAGGCAGGAGCTGCTCTGTGGGTTCAAAGAACATCAGGCCTGTGCTCCAATGGGAAACAGAGGACTAGTGACTGTTGAGCTGGGAAATGGCAAGCACAGGCATCTCAGAAATTGCTATGATAACTAAAAAACATGATGTCTGCAAGCTTCTGCTTAATTTCTAGGATGGTCTCCAGTTCCTGGCCTCAAATGATCCACCCACCTCAGTCAGTCAAGTGGTGGGATTACAGGTGTGTGCCACCACACCCAACTGCAAACCTTTCCACTCAGGGCTGGCATATGGTACATGTTCAATAAATGGTGGCTAGTCTTTTTTAAAATGTTTAAATAAATAAATAAATAAAATAAAATGTTTTACATGAACATTTTACGAGATCATTGGAATATGCCCTAGTTAAATCTGATTGCCAATTTGATTGGTTGAGAAACACCCAGGAGATTAGTAAAGCACACTTCTGGATGTGTCTGTGAGGGAATTTCCAGGGATTAGGACATAAGGACACTAACCTAACTGATGCTTTCATCCACTGATGGATTCAAAATATATCTGTCCAGCATTCATGAGGCAGAGGTAGGAGGATCACCATGAGTTCAAGGCCAGCCTGAGCTAGAGCAAGACCCTACCTGGAAAAAATAAACAACAACAAACAACAAAAAAAAACCAAAATACGATTGTCAAGGGGACTGAAGAGATGGCTCAGCAGTTAAAGCACTTGATTGCAAAGCCTGATGGCCTGGGTTTGGTTCCCTGGTACTGATGAACCTTTGTGCATTTGGAATTTGTTTGCAGTGGCACGAAGCCCTGCAGGCCCATACTCTCTTTTCTCTGTCTCTCATAAATAATAAAAAAATAAAGTATTAAAAATATGGCTGTCAGGCCAAGGCATGAGTGAGCGCACTTGGGAGGCAGAGGTAGGAGGATTATCATGAGTTGGAGGGCCACCCTGAGACTCAAAAAGAAAAAAAAAATTAGCTGGGTGACTAGTACGCCCAATCCAGCACTCAGGAGGCAGAGGTAAGAGAATGGCTCTGAGTTCAAGGCCACCTGAGACTACATAGTGAATTCCAGATTAGCCTGGGCTAGAGTGAGACCCTACCTGGGAAAAAAAAAAAAAAGAAAGAAAGAAAGAAGGAAGGAAGGGAGGGAGGGAGAGAGGGAAGGAGGAAGAAAGGAAGGAAAGAAGGGAGGGAAGGAAGGAGGGAGGGAGAAAGGAAAGAAAAGCAAACAGCCAGGTATGGTGGCACATGTCTTTAATTTCAACACTTTGGAGGCTGAGGCAGGAGGATCACTGATCGAGTCCAACCTGGGACTACACAGTGAATTCCAGGTCAGCCTAGACTACAGTGAGACCCTACCTCAAAAAAAAAAAAAAAGAAAAGAAAAGAAAAGAAAACCCTTCAAGCCCGGGGTAGTATAACTAACGCAAGTAATCACTAACCTGCTGGATGACAGGAGAGGGATAGGTGGGAATGGGCATGGCTCTGAGGAGCAGAACAAAAGATAAAGCCTGGTGAGCCCACTCATCTCCCATCACAGAGCCTTCAGTGGTTTTGTGACTGTCTCACAACAGGGCCTCCAACTCTGCTTGTTCTCACTGTCCCTACAACCAGGGAAGTGCTTGCACAGTGGCCCAGTGGCCTCTATCTGTGACTTACCATTCCTTTCCTGGTAGGCAGCAACAATGTGGGTGAGGTCGTAGTCGTGGGCAAAAGGACTGGACCCATTGATCACTGACACCTACGACAGGGAAGGAGGACATGGAGTGAGCACTAAAGACTGCTTCTCTCTTCCTTCACCCTTTCTGTTCACCTAACTAGTTCTTTTTGTTTTTGTTTTTCGAGGTAGGGTTATTTATTTATTTATTTATTTATTTATTTATTTATTTATTTATTTGAGAGTGACAAACAGACACAGAGAGAAAGAAGCAGATAGATAGACAGAGAATGGGCACGCCAGGGCTTCCAGCCACTGCAAACAGATGCATTTGCCACCTTGTGCATCTGGCTTATGTGGGTCCTGGGCAATTTAGCCTCAAACCGGGTCCTGGTCCTTAAGCTTCACAGGCCATCTCTCAGGCCCTCTTAAAGGTTTTTCAGGCGACTGGAATTCACTCTCCAGGATCCTCCCTCGTGGGAAAGGTTTTTCAGGCTGACCTGGAATTCACTCAGTAGTCTCACTCTGGGGCTGACCTGGAACTAACATGGAGATCCTCCTACCTCTGCCTCCAGAGTACTGGGATTAAAGGTGAGCCACCACGCCTGGCATGGTGACCTATTCTTGTTTCAGTAATCTTTTCTTTAAAGATGAATCAACTGTCTTGCAACAATTTAAGTACATTTACTCTCAGTCTTTCCTTTAGTGATAGAAACAAAGACCAATGTTCATCTGTCCAGGTTTTACAACTATAAATGCCCTCTTTATTCTAATTGGAGAAATCACTCTTTTCTTCTTTTATTTTTTGTTTTTTAAAAATAGTTTTATTTATTTATTTGAGAGAGAGAATGAGAAAGAAGAAGAGAGAGAGAGAAGGAATGGGCATGCCAGGGCAATCCCCATGGCCAGTAAGCCCCACGGATCCGCCTGTCTCCACCTCCCCAGAGCTGATATTACAGATACAATGCCACCATGCCCAGCTTTTATATGGGTGTTGGGGACTTGAACTCAGGTCCTCATGCTTGTATAGCAAGCACTTTACCAACTA
Organism: Orientallactaga sibirica; assembly: GCA_036365145.1. Taxonomy (NCBI): domain Eukaryota; kingdom Metazoa; phylum Chordata; class Mammalia; order Rodentia; family Dipodidae; genus Orientallactaga; species Orientallactaga sibirica. The sequence goes on along the minus strand of JAEOAD010000017.1, from coordinate 37,804,468 downwards.
AGCCATTTCCCCAGACCCACTGGTAAGCATATGATCCTTTGTAGACGGAAATGATTTCCTGCCCTCTAATATATTCTCATTGATACACAAATCATCAAAATGCCATATCATGTTTATGTATTATAGCTTTCCCCCTTTATAACTCATGTTTCCTCTCTCTACAGTGACCCTATATCCAGTTATCTGGAAAAGTCCTGTTATACATCAATAATAACTGATAACATTCTTCTTTCACTATCAAATGGAGCTTGTTAGTATAAATAATAAAATGATGAAGAATTCATGAACGTAAGAATGTATACTTACACAGTAGACAGTAGATCTTCACTTTCTCACTTTGAAGCTAGGAAACTTTGGGAAGAGTCATACTTGTAAATCCCAATTTCCACATTAGCAAAATGAGAATTCATTTTTCGTTTCCCCCTGAGAGTTCATCTTTTCAACAATTATCTTTGAAGGCTTACAATGTGCCAGGCACTGTTATAAGTACTGGGGTGATAATACACAAACAGAGAAAACAAACCCACCAGAACCAGTTATCTTTAGAATGTCAGGGGGCAGCAGGAGAAGTAAATTTGTGTGACGGATGCTAAGTGAAACAGGGAAGGCTATTTTAATTTTTTTAAATTTAATTTTTAGTTATTTATTAGAGACAGAGTGGGGGGGAGAATGGGCACACCAGGGTCTCTAGCCACTGCAAATGAACTCTAGACGCATGCACCACCATGTGCATCTGGCTTATGTGGGACCTGGAGAATCGAGCAAGGGTCCTTGGGCTTTGCAGGCATGTGCCTTAACTGCTAAGCCATCTCTCCAGCCAGGGAAGGTAATTTTTTTTGTTGTTGTTGTTTTTTTTGAGGTAGGGTCTCACTCTGGTCCAGGCTGACCTGGAATTAACTATGTAGTCTCAGGGTGGCCTCGAACTCATGGTGATCCTCCTACCTCTGCCTCCCGAGTGCTGGGATTAAAGGCATGTGCCACCACGCCTGGCTGGGAAGGCTATTTAAAAAGGACAGTCAGGGAGGGATGTGTCCATGAACCTGCATGGAGTAGTCTAGTATATGATGAGGATACCTGGTAGAGGGAATGGTGAATTAGAAAGCCTGAGGCAGGAGCTGCTCTGTGGGTTCAAAGAACATCAGGGCCTGTGCTCCAATGGGAACAGAGGACTAGTGACTGTTGAGCTGGGAAATGGCAAGCACAGGCATCTCAGAAATTGCTATGATAACTAAAAAACATGATGTCTGCAAGCTTCTGCTTAATTTCTGTTTGAGATATGTGGTGTTACATGTTCCTGGCCTCCAGTTCCTGGCCTCAAATGATCCACCCACCTCAGTCAGTCAAGTGGTGGGATTACAGGTGTGTGCCACCACACCCAACTGCAAACCTTTCCACTCAGGGCTGGCATATGGTACATGTTCAATAAATGGTGGCTAGTCTTTTTTAAAATGTTTAAATAAATAAATAAATAAAATAAAATGTTTTACATGAACATTTTATGAGATCATTGGAATATGCCCTAGTTAAATCTGATTGCCAATTTGATTGGTTGAGAAACACCCAGGAGATTAGTAAAGCACACTTCTGGATGTGTCTGTGAGGGAATTTCCAGGGATTAGGACATAAGGACACTAACCTAACTGATGCTTTCATCCACTGATGGATTCAAAATATATCTGTCCAGCATTCATGAGGCAGAGGTAGGAGGATCACCATGAGTTCAAGGCCAGCCTGAGCTAGAGCAAGACCCTACCTGGAAAAAAATAAACAACAACAACAACAACAAAAAACCCAAAATACGATTGTCAAGGGACTGAAGAGATGGCTCAGCAGTTAAAAGCACTTGATTGCAAAGCCTGATGGCCTGGGTTTGGTTCCCTGGTACTGATGAACCTTTGTGCATTTGGAATTTGTTTGCAGTGGCACGAAGCCCTGCAGGCCCATACTCTCTCTTTCTCTCTGTCTCTCATAAATAAAAAAAAAAAAAATAAAGTATTAAAAATATGGCTGTCAGGCCAGGCATGGTGGCGCACTTGGGAGGCAGAGGTAGGAGGATTATCATGAGTTCGAGGCCACCCTGAGACTACATAGTGAATTCCAGGTCAGAAGGCATGGTAGCGCATGCTTTTAATCCCAGCACTCAGGAGGCAGAGGTAGGAGGACTGCCGTGAGTTCAAGGCCACCCTGAAACTAGAGTGAATAATTCCAGGTCAGCTTGGATTGGAGGGACCCTACCTCGAAAAACCAAAATAAATAAATAAATATAATAAATAAAAATATGACTGTCAAAACAACTGGGCAGGGGTAAGTGTGGGGCTGTGGAGGGTGAGGTCACTAGAAACATGTCCATGAACCTGGGTCCTTGGGCTTTGCTGGCAAACACTTTAATCATTAGACCATCTCTCTAATCCCCCCTTCCCATTTTTTGAAAGACTTCATAAGAATTCCTCAGAATTCCTAGTCTCTGCTACCTTAGGAAATGCTGTAACTAGCCTCACCTTATCAGAGAATGTGACACATACAGAAACAAAGAAGCTGGACAACACAAAGCATCCTTACGTTGTATCGGACATCTAGGCCACTGTAGCTCAGTGGCTGCTTCTGCAGCAGCTTCAGCTCGCCATTGACGTACAACTGTGACCCAGGAACAGCAAATGAGGACTGGAGAAATGCCATGCTCTGCATCACGAATGTTGACATTCTCTAAAATCAAAAGAAGAGACAAAAACATCAGCTCTGAAGGGCTCTGGGTTCATGAGTAACCTGTGTGCAGCTGAGGCTATGGGGCTGCATATACTTGGACTAGACCATGTGGGAATCCCTCTGCCCTGAATCCCCTGCATATACTTGGCCTAACCCACACAGGAAACCTTCTACCCAGAACCCCCTGCATATACATAGGCTAGCCCACACAGGAAACCCTTTGCCCAGAACCTCCTGCATATACTTGGCCTAACCCACAAGGGAAACACTCCACTCAGAACCTCCGGCACATACTTGGGCTAGCCCACACAGGAATCTTTGTCTCAAACCCTTTTAGCTATTTAAGATGATCCTGATGAAAACCATTCCATTTGCCCATGTTAAATTCCTTACGACACCCCAGAGAAGAGTTTTCTACAGTGTGGGGGCCCCTAGAAAGCAGAAATAGGGCTCTGCTCTATCCAAGGAGGAAAGAGAGGAGCTGGAGAGGACTAACTCACATGCAACTGGTAAGAGAAGGTTAGAATGAGTTGCACACCAAGAACATGCTCTGTGGATTGCAGGGGGAGCTCAAGTTTAAAATATAACATGTCCATTTTCCCATCCTGGTTCCTGTCTTCTTCTCTAGTCTAGAAAACCAAAAAGAAAGAGATTTCTTGTATGTATGTATGTACGTACATATAAGCAGAGCGGGGGGTTGGGGGACGTGTCAGGGTCTCCAGTCACTGTAAATGAACTCCAGTGCATGTGCCACTTGCATTTGGCTTTATATGTGTACTGGGGAACCAAACTAAGGTCCTTAGGCTTTGCAGTCAAGTGCCTTAGCCACTGAGCCATCTCTTCAGCCCTCTTTTTTCCCCTCTCCTTCTTTTTTTTTTTTTTTTTTTTTTTTTTTTGGGTTTTGCGAGGTAGGGTCTCACACTGGTCCAGGCTGACCTGGAATTAACTATGTAGTCTCAGGGTGGCCTCGAACTCTCGGCGATCCTCCTACCTCTGCCTCCCGAGTGCTGGGATTAAAGGCGTGCGCCACCACGCTCGGCTCCCCTCTCTCCTTCTTTGAGACAGTGTCTGACTAGCATATATCCTTGTCTGACCTGGAAATCATTATGAAAACCAGGCTGGCTTCAAACTTGTGGTAATCCTCCTACTGGGATCACAGGCCCCATGCCCAGATCTTCTTTTCCTTTAGTGCTGGGTGTTGCACCTATGGATTCCAACATGCTAGGCAAGAGCTCTACCACTAAGTTACATTTCACGTCAGCTCCTTTTTTTTGTTTTTTCAAGGTAGGGTCTCGCTCTAGCCCAGGCTGACCTGGAATTCACTATGCAGTCTCAGGCTGGCCTCAAACTCACTGTGATCCTCCTAAGTGCTGGGATTAAAGGCACACGCCACCACGCCCGGCAACCAAGTGCTGGGATCAAAGGTGTGTGCCACCATGTCCAGCTAATTATTTTATGAATTAATTAATTTATTATTTATGAGAGAAGAAGAGAAAATGGGCATGCCAGGGCCTCTAGCCACTGCAAATGAACTCCGGACACATGGCACACCATGTGCATCTGGCTTACATAGGTTCTGGGGAGAAGAACCTGGGTACTTAGGCTTCCCAGGCAAGTGCCTTAACAGCTAAGCCATCTCCCTAGCCCAGCTCTTTTTATTTTTTTAAATGTTATTTGTTTTGTTTTTTTAAAAGATTTTTATTTATTTATTTGAGAGAGAAGGGGGGAAGAGGCAGAGAGAAAGAGAGAATGGGTGCACCAAGGCCTCTAGCCACTGTAAACAAACTCCAGACGCAAGCAGCCCCTTGTGCATCTGGTTTACGTGGGTCCTAGGGAGTTGAAGTGAGGTCCTTAGGCTTCCCAGACAAATGCCTTAGACACTAAGGCATTTCCCCAGCCCGTTTTGGTTTTTGAAGATAGGGTTTCACTGTAGCCCAGGCTGACCTGAAATTAACTATGTAGTTTCAGGAGGCCTTGAACTTATGGTGATCCTCCTACCTCTGCCTCCCAAGTGCTAGGATTAAAGGCATGCACCACCATGCCCAGTTCTACTTCTTTTAAATTAAAAAAAATAATCGGAGCTGGGAGTGGTGGCGCACGCCTTTAATCCCAGCACTCGGGAGGCAGAGGTAGGAGGATCACCGAGAGTTCGAGGCCACCCTGAGACTACATAGTTAATTCCAGGTCAGCCTGGACCAGAGTGAGACCCTACCTCGAAAAACCAAAAAAAATAATAATAATAATCGGGGGCTGGAGAGATAGCTTAGCAGTTAAGGCGTTTGCCTGTGAAGCCTAAGGACCCTGGTTCAATTCTCCAGGTCCCAAGTAAGCCAGATACACATGGCAGTGCACACATCTGGAGTTTAAGTGCAGTGACTGGAGGCTCTGGCACACCCATTCTCACTCTCTCTCTCTCCTTCTCTACCCTTCTTTGTCTCAAATAAATAAATAAATAAATATTAAATTTTTTAAAAATCGAGGCAGAAGAGATGGCTTAGAGGTTAAGGTACATGCCTGCAAAGCCTAAGGACCCCGGTTCGATTCTCCAGGTCCCATGTAAACCAGATGCATGGTGGCGCATGCATCTGGAGTTCGGGACTGCAGTGACTGGAGGTGCTGGCAGCACCCATTCTCACTCAGCTCTTTCTCTCCCTCTTTCTGTCTCAAATAAATAAAACCTTTTTTTTAAGTTTTTAAAAAATAAGGGGCTAGAGAGATGGCTCAGTGATTAAGGCACTTGCCTGCAAAGCCTAACAACCATGCTTTGATTCCCCAGTACCCAGTAATCTCAGCACTCAGGAGGCAGAGGTGAGGAGGGTTGAAGTGAGTTCAAGGCAACCTTGAAACGATGTAGTGAATTCCAGGTCAGCCTGGGCTAGATCAAGAACACTACCTTGAAAATCAATATATACATATAATTTATTTATTTGCAAGCAGAGAGAGAAATGAGAGTAGATGCACCAGGGCCTCAGCCACCACAAACTTGCAAATGCATGTGTCCCCTTGTGTATCTGGCTAACGTGGCCCTGGTTAGAATCAAACCTGAGTCCTTTGGCTTTACAGGCAAACACCTTAACTTTTGAGCCATCCTCCAGCCCTCTATTTATACATTCTTAAACCATCAAGTACCTATGCTTCAGATCTTTGATGTTGGACCATCTATCTTATTATTTATGTCAGGATTTGTGATCTTTAGGGATAAATCAATATGATGAAAAAGAAGGTAACAGAAAATAGCAAGGCATAAAACCACATAAATTTGACAAAAATCAAAGGGGAGGGGCAGAGAGAAATCACAGTTCATAAATTATAAGTAGGCAATTAAAAGTAAAATAATATCCAGTGACCTGACAATAACCCACAGGAAAGGAAGATTAAAAATCTATAATACCTACTGACACTGGTATTTGGCACACACACATCTGGTGTGTCCTATAAAGTGGTCCTTTCCCTACTACATTCTCAGAAGGATGCTACCACGGAATACAGCATTCCCTCTGAATCCTCCTATGAGTCATTCATTTAGCTTTCTACCTTTACTATTCTATGAGGAAGAATAATTGTTTTTCAGGCTAACATAGTTTGTAATCAAGATACCTGTCTTCAGAAGCTTTTGATCATTTTCCTTTCAAAGTCCTTTGCTTGTGATAAACCTTCCATTGGCTACTACTGTCCCAATCCTATTTCATCAGCTTCACAGGGTAGGGAAGGGGCCTTGATATCAGGTTGATGATGGAGTGACTAGATTAGGCAGCAAGAACAGGATGGCAAAGAGGAACCTTGGCTTCCGATGAGTTCCTTTCTGCTGGTGTCAGGTAAGACGGAAGACAATGTGCAGTTAATTTAGCAATGGCTCCAACCCTTCTGGATCTCAGGGCTGGACAGCAAGGTAAGGATCAAAATTCTCAATTTACAAGAGGGTGGTGGCCAGGGGACAATCACTAGGGTCATCCAGTCTGACAGGGAGAGGAACTCATTTCATTTGATCTTTGTGATTGAGTGACCAGCCTTAGACAGACAGCAAGTGTTATTTTTTTGTATGGATGAGAAAATCTAGGCTCAGGAAGTTAGGGATTTATCACAAGTTAGTAATGGTACAGACAGGATTTGAGATTAGGTGTTTTATTGCTTCTGTCTTTTGGCTAAAAATCAAGTGGAGATTAGATGTAATGCTTTAAGTAAATTTTTTCTTGGTGGTGGTAGTACCAGGGATTGATCCCAGAGCCTTGTCCCAGCTAGGTATTTTACTTGAAATCTCTTTCTCATTTTTGGTTGTTCAGACATTAAAAAAATAAGGGACTAGATAGATGGCTCAGTGGTTAAGGCACTTGCGTCAAATCCTAAGGACCTGAGTTCAATTCCTGGTACCCACATAAAGATCCAGATGCACAAGGTGGTACATATGCCTGGAGTTTGTTTGCAGTGGCTCAAAGATCCTGGAGTACCCATTCTATCTCTATCTGCATCTTTCTCTTTCTCAAATAAATAAATAAAATATAAAAAATAAAAATAGAAAGGGCTAGAAGAGAAGAGCTTAGTGGTTCAGTGCTTGCCTGTGAAGCCTAAGGACCCCTGTTTAAGGCTTGATTCCCAGTACTCTGGGAAAATATGATGCACAAGGTGGAACATGTATCTGGAGTTCATTTGCAGTGGCTAGAGGCCCTGATACACACATATTTTTTTCTCTCTCAAATAATTAAATAAAAATAAAAAAAAATTAAAAAGAAAAATGAAGAGATGGCTTAGCAGTTAAGGCATTTGCCCGTGAAACCAAAGAACCCAGGTTTGATTCCCACCACCCACATAAACCAGATGTGAAAACATGCATCTGGAAGTTCATTTTGCAGTTTCTAGAGGCTCTAGCCGACTATTCTATAAATCTCTGTCAAATTAATAAATAAAATATGGCTTAGCAGTTAAGGCATTTGCCCTGAAACCAAAGAACCCAGGTTGATTCCCAGTACCTACATAAACCAGATGCACAAAGTGGCACATGCATCTGGAGTTCATTTGCAGTGGCTTGAGGCTTTGTGGTGCTATTCTATCTTCCTCTCTCTGTCAAATAAATAAATAAAATATGGCTTAGCAGTTAAGGCATTTGCCTGTGAAACCAAAGAACCCAGGTTTGATTCCCTAGTACCCACATAAACCAGATGTACAAGGTGGCACATGCATCTGGAGTTCATTTGAGTGGCTAGAGGCTCTGGCACACCTATTCTATCTTCCTCTCTCTGTCAAATAAATAAATAAAATATAAAAAAACAATGCCAGGGCTGAGAGATGGCTTAGTGTTAAGGCGCCTGCCTGCTAAGCCTAAGAACCCGGTTCCAATCTCCAGGTCCCACGCTTAGCCAGATGCAAAGTGACGCAAGGGTGCAATGCCACACTTGCCCACAAGGGGGCGCACACACATCTGATTTCGTTCACAGCAGTTGAGAGACTGCTGGTGCGCCCATCTCTATCTGTCTCCTCTCCTCTAGAGAATCAGAATTTAAGGTCATCCTTGGCTGCATAGCAAGGTGGAGGCCAGCCTATACATACATACATGTATAGATATGTATGTATATATATCCTCAAAAAAAACTCCAAGCAAGCAAACAAAGATAAGATGCTGGGTAGGGCTGGGAAATGGCTCAGCAGTTAAAGGTACTTGCTTGCAAAACCTGCTGGTCTGGGTTCAATTCCAGAGCACTAACCTAAAGCCAGACCCAAAAAAAGGGGGAGGGGCTGGTATGGTGGCACACACCTTTAATCCCAGCACTTGGGAGGCAGAAGTAGTAAGATCACCATGAGTTCAAGGCCTCCCTGAGATGGCATAGTGAATTCCAGGTCAGCCTGGGCTACAGTGAGACCCTACCTCAAAAAAAAAAAAAAAAAAAAAAAAAGGTACAAGCATCTGGCATATCCATATACACACAAATAAATTTCTAAAAAAGATGAGCTGGGTGTGGTATGGGGCTGGTATGGTATAAATATTAAATTTTTTAAAAATCGAGGCAGAAGAGATGGCTTAGAGGTTAAGGTACATGCCTGCAAAGCCTAAGGACCCCGGTTCGATTCTCCAGGTCCCATGTAAACCAGATGCATGGTGGCGCATGCATCTGGAGTTCGTTTGCAGTGACTAGAGGTGCTGGCATGCCCATTCTCACTCACTCTTTCTCTCCCTCTTTCTGTCTCAAATAAATAAAACCTTTTTTTTTTAAGTTTTTTAAAAAATATAGGGGCTAGAGAGATGGCTCAGTGATTAAGGCACTTGCCTGCAAAGCCTAACAACCATGCTTTGATTCCCCAGTACCCAGTAATCTCAGCACTCAGGAGGCAGAGGTAAGGAGGATTGAAGTGAGTTCAAGGCAACCCTGAAACGATGTAGTGAATTCCAGGTCAGCCTGGGCTAGATCAAGAACACTACCTTGAAAAATCAATATATACATATAATTTATTTATTTGCAAGCAGAGAGAGAAAATGAGAGTAGATGCACCAGGGCCTCCAGCCACCACAAACTCCAAATGCATGTGTCCCCTTGTGTATCTGGCTAACGTGGGCCCTGGAGAATCAAACCTGAGTCCTTTGGCTTTACAGGCAAACACCTTAACTGCTAAGCCATCCCTCCAGCCCTCTATTTATACATTCTTAAACCACAAGTACCTATGCTTCAGATCTTTGATGTTGGACCATCTATCTTATTATTTATGTCAGGATTTGTGATCTTTTAGGACTGATCAATATGATGAAAAAAGAAGGTAAGTGAAATTAGCAAGGCATAAAACCACATAAATTTGACAAAAATCAAAGGGGAGGGGCAGAGATAAATCACAGTTCATAAATTATAAGTAGGCAATTAAAAGTAAAATAATATCCAGTGACCTGACAATAACCCACAGGAAAGGAAGATTACTCATCTATAATACCTACTGACACTGGTATTTGGCACACACACATCTGGACCGAGGTATAAAGTAGTCCTTTCCCACTACATTCTCAGAAGGATGCTACCACGGAATACAGCATTCCCCTCTGAATCCTCCTATGAGTCATTCATTTAGCTTTCTACCTTTACTATTCTATGAGGAAGAATAATTGTTTTTCAGGCTAACATAGTTTGTAATCAAGATACCTGTCTTCAGAAGCTTTTGATCATTTTCCTTTCAAAGTCCTTTGCTTGTGATAAACCTTCCATTGGCTACTACTGTCCCAATCCTATTTCATCAGCTTCACAGGGTGGGGAAGGGGCCTCTGCTATCAGGTTGATGATGGAGTGACTAGATTAGGCAGCATTAACAGGATGGCAAAGAGGAACCTTGGCTTCCGATGAGTTCCTTTCTGCTGGTGTCAGGTAAGACGGAAGACAATGTGCAGTTAATTTAGCAATGGCTCCAAGTCTTCTGGATCTCAGGGCTGGACAGCAAGGTAAGGATCAAAATTCTCAATTTACAAGAGGGTGGTGGCCAGGGGACAATCACTAGGAGAATCCAGTCTGACAGGGAGAGGAACTCATTTCATTTGATCTTTGTGATTGAGTGACCAGCCTTAGACAGACAGCAAGTGTTATTTCTATTGTATGGATGAGAAAATCTAGGCTCAGGAAGTTAGGGGATTTATCACAAGTTAGTAATGGTACAGACAGGATTTGAGATTAGGTGTTTTATTGCTTCTCTGTCTTTTGGCTAAAATCAAGTGGAGATTAGGTGTAATGCTTTAAGTAGATTTTTTTTTCTTGGTGGTGGTAGTACCAGGGATTGATCCCAGAGCCTTGTCCCAGCTAGGTATTTTACTTGAAATCTCTTTCTAGGCCGAAACTGTTCAGACATTAAAAAATAAGGGACTAGATAGATGGCTCAGTGGTTAAGGCACTTGCGTACAAATCCTAAGGACCTGAGTTCAATTCCCTGGTACCCACATAAAGCCAGATGCACAAGGTGGTACATATGCCTGGAGTTTGTTTGCAGTGGCTACGGATCCTGGAGCACCCATTCTATCTCTATCTGCATCTTTCTCTTTCTCAAATAAATAAATAAAATATAAAAAAATAAAAATAGAAAGGGCTGAAGAGATTGCTTAGTGGTTCAGTGCTTGCCTGTGAAGCCTAAGGACCCCTGTTTAAGGCTTGATTCCCCAGTACTCACGTAAGCCAGATGCACAAGGTGGAACATGTATCTGGAGTTCATTTGCAGTGGCTAGAGGCCCTGATACACACATATTTTTTTCTCTCTCTCAAATAAATAAATAAAAATTAAAAAAAAATTAAAAACAGGGCTGAAGAGATGGCTTAGCAGTTAAGGCATTTGCCCATGAAACCAAAGAACCCAGGTTTGATTCCCTAGTACCCACATAAACCAGATGTACAAGGTGGCACATGCATCTGGAGTTCATTTGCAGTTTCTAGAGGCTCTGGCACGCCTATTCTATCTTCCTCTCTCTGTCAAATTAATAAATAAAATATGGCTTAGCAGTTAAGGCATTTGCCCGTGAAACCAAAGAACCCAGGTTTGATTCCCTAGTACCTACATAAACCAGATGTACAAGGTGGCACATGCATCTGGAGTTCATTTGCAGTGGCTTGAGGCTCTGGCACGCCTATTCTATCTTCCTCTCTCTGTCAAATAAATAAATAAAGTATAAAAAAACAATGCCAGGGCTGGAGAGATGGCTTAGCGTTAAGGCGCCTGCCTGCTAAGCCTAAGAACCCGGTTCCAATCTCCAGGTCCCACGCTTAGCCAGATGCAAAGTGTCGCAAGGGTGCAATGCTGCACTTGGACACAGGGGGGCGCAGGCATCTGGATTTCGTTCTCAGCAGTTGAGAGACTGCTGGTGCGCCCATCTCTATCTGTCTCCCTCTCCCTCTCTGTCTGTCTCTCTCCAAAAATAAATAAAATAAAATTAAAATAATTTTTAAAAAATGCCAGGAAAGATGGGGCAGAGCTGTAATCCTCAACACTTGGGAGGCAGGAGGTCCACTGTTAAGCTCAAGACCAGCATGGGCTACATAATGAGTTCAAGGCCAGCCTAGGCTACAGAATGAGACCTTGACTCAGATAAACAAATAAACAGCCAGACAGGGACCCTGACAGCCTGCCTATAATCCCACATCTCGAGAGATGGAGGTAAGAGAATCAGGAATTTAAGGTCATCCTTGGCTGCATAGCAAGGTGGAGGCCAGCCTATACATACATACATATGTATGTATATATATATCCTTCTCAAAAAAACTCCAAGCAAGCAAACAAAGATAAGATGCTGGGTAGGGGCTGGGGAAATGGCTCAGCAGTTAAAGGTACTTGCTTGCAAAACCTGCTGGTCTGGGTTCAATTCCAGAGCACTAACATAAAGCCAGACCCAAAAAAAGGGGGGGGGCTGGTATGGTGGCACACACCTTTAATCCCAGCACTTGGGAGGCAGAAGTAGTAAGATCACCATGAGTTCAAGGCCTCCCTGAGATGGCATAGTGAATTCCAGGTCAGCCTGGGCTACAGTGAGACCCTACCTCAAAAAAAAAAAAAAAAAAAAAGGTACAAGCATCTGGCATATCCATATACACACAAATAAATTTCTAAAAAAAGATGAGCTGGGTGTGGTGGTGGGGCTGGTATGGTGGCACACACCTTTAATCCCAGCACTTGGGAGGCAGAGGTAGTGACATAGTGAATTCCAGGTCAGCCTGAGCTCAAGTGAGACGCTACCTTGAAACACAAAAAAAAAAAAAAAAAATAGGGCTGGAAAGATGGCTTATCAGTTAAGGCATTTGCCTGGGAAGCCTAAGGACCCAGGTTCAATTCTCTAGGACCCATGTAAGTAAGCCAGGTGCCCCTGGGGGCACATGCATCTGGAGTAGCTAGAAGCCCTGGCATGCCCATTCTCTATCTTTCTCTCTCAAAATAAATAAATAAATAAACAAATAAAATTTAAAAATATTTTTTAAAAACTTGCTAAGCTGGACGTGGTGGCGCATGCCTTTAATCCCAGCACTGGGAGGCTGAGGATTAAGAAGATAGTTGTGAGTGTGAGGTCAGCTTGGGACTACATAGTGAGTTCCAGGTCAGCCTGTGCTAGAGTGAGACCCTACCTGTTTTAAAAAAAAAAAAAGGGCTGGAGAAATGGCTTACTGGTTAAAGCGTCTGTTTGCAAAGCCAAAGGATCCTGGATCAATTCTCCAGTCCCCACCTAAACCAGATGCACAAGGGGCACATGTATCTGGAGTTCGTTTGCAGTGGCTAGAGGCCATAGTGTTCCCATTCTCTGCCTTCTGCCTCTGTTCTCTCTGCTGGCAAATAAATAAAAAAAAATTTTTATAAAAATTAAGATTTTATCAGGCTGGAGAGATGACTTAGAGGTTAAAGCGCCTGCCTGCTAAGCCTAAGAACTCTGGTTCCAATATCCACGTTTAGCCAGATGCAGTGACGCAAGGGCTCAATGCTGCAGTTGCCCACAAGGGGCGCACACATTTGGAGTTCGTTCATACCAGTTGAGAGGCTACTGGTGTGCCCATTCTCTATCTGTCTTCCTCTCCCTCTGTCTTTCTGTGTCTCTCTCCAAAAAAAAAAAAAAAAAAAAATTAAGATTTTATGAATAAGCCATGTGGGAACCTAATTCTTCAGTAGCCAATAGCATATTTATTTATTTATTTTTAAAGTTTTTTAAAACATTTTTTTAATTATTTATTTATTTATTTGCCAGCAGAGAGAGAAGAGAGGCTGACAGAGAAAGATTTGGCACGTCAGAGCCTCTAGCCACTGCAAACGAACTCCAGATGCATGTGCCCTTTGTGCATCTGGCTTACATGGGTCCTGGAGAATCAAACCAGGATCCTTTGGCTTCACAGGCAAACACCTTAACTATTAAACCATTTCTCCAGCCCAATTTTTAAAAAATTTATTTATTTGAGAATGACAGACAGAGAAAGAGGCGGAGAGAGAGAGAATGGGCGCACCAGGGCCTCCATCCAGCCATGGCAAACAAACTCCAGATGCATGCGCCACCTTGTGCATCTGACTTACATGGGTACTGGGGAAATGAGCCTCAAACCGGAGTCCTTAGGCTCCACAGACAACCACTTAGGAGCTAAGCCATCTCTCCAGCCCACTAATAGCATATTTAAAAAAAAGAAATATTAGGGCTGGAGAGATGGCTTAGGGGTTAAGGCGCCTGCCTCCTAAGCCTGAGAACACTGGTTCCAATCTCCAGCGGTTCCAATCTCCAGGTCCCACGTTTAGCCGGATGCAAAGTGACGCAAGGGCGCAATGCCGCACTTGCCCACAAGGGGGCGCACACATCTGGATTTCATTCGCAGCAGCTGAGACACTGCTGGCAAGCCCATCTCTGTCTTCCTCTCTCTCTCTCTCTGTCTCTCTCTCTCTCTGTGTCTCTCTCCAAAAAAATAATTTAAAAAAATTAAATAAAAATAAAATTTAAAAAAAAGAGAAATATTAGCCGGGCATGGTGGCACATGCCTTTAATCCCAGCACTCAGGAGACAGAGGTAGGATCCCCGTGAGTTCAAGGCCACCCTGAGACTACTACACAATGAATTCCAGGTCAGCCTGAGGTAGAGTGAGACCCTACCTCGAAAAAAGAAAAAAAGAAAAGAAATATTAGAAAAAAAGAAAAAGAAATATTTGGGCAGAAGTATCCTGTGAAGGTAAACAATACTGTGCCCAGAAGTCATAGACTATTATCGGAAAATTTTCAGTAGGGCATGGTGGCACACACCTTTAATCCTAGCACTCAAGAGGCAGAGGAAGGAAGATTGCTGTGAATTCAGGACCAGCCTGAGACTACATAGTGAATTCCAGGTCAGCCTGGGCTAGAGTGAGACCATATGGCAAAAAAAAAAAAAAGAAAAGAAAAGAAAGAAAGCAGGCCGGGTGTGGTGGCATGGGCCTTTAATCCCAGCACTTGGGAGGGGGAGATAGAGGTAGGAGGATCGCCTTGAACCCTGAAGCTACATAGTGAATTCCAGGTCAGCCTGGACTAAGGTGAGACCCTACCTCAAAAAACAAAAACAAACAAAAATTTCAGTGCCAGGTGTGGGATATCTTCCAGAGTTGTTGGCCAGGGAGTCCCTTGATGCCCCCAAAACATTGCAGGCCATTGCCCAAGCTCTTGGTTGCCCATCACAGATAGTTAAGACCCTATTGCTGAAGACACCACACACTTGTACTGCAGGTCATTGAGAAATCAGGGTGGAACAGAGCTGGAAGCCCCCTTCCTGCTGATTAGCTGTCAGAATACTAGAAAGAGCTATGCAGTCTGTTGGGGGAGAAAAGTTGTCAATGGTCTTAAACCAGAAGTGAACCTGGCAAGCTTTATGGCAGGCCAGCCAGGAGAAATGTACCAACTGGTGCAAAGGTGGCTTGTCAGTTATTAAGGAAACCAAATGCTCTTTGATTGGATTTGAAGCTGGCTCCAAGGGAGGGGATTCATGCCTGGTACTGCAAACCTAGTCAAAAGCCAATGACTGGGCTGGAGAGATGCCTTGGTGGTTGAGGAGCTTGCTTGCAAAGTCTAACAACCCTGGTTTGACTCCCCAGTGCCCACATAAAGCCAGAAGCCTAAGCCGGGTGTGGTGGTGCATGCCTTTAATCCCAGCACTTAGGAGGCAGAAGTAGGAGTATGGCCAGGAGTTCAAGGCCACCCTGAGACTACATAGTGAATTCCAGGTCAGCCTGGGCTAGAGTGAAACCTTACCTCAAAAAAAAAGCCAGAAGCCCAGCTTCTCTTCTCAGATGGTAGTGACCAAAAATGGCTAAAATGCTAACAAGTCACAGTGGAGTGTTCAGCTCTGAGACTTCTGTATCACACCATCCAAGGCTCAGCGTTCACTGCAGAAGAGGTAGCAGGAGTGTAAGAGCCACAAGAAGGGGAGGAGTGCTTGCAAAGCTGGCATCCAGGCACAAAATGGCCTTGGTATTCAGGACTTAACAGTGGCTGACACTATGTACACAAGACCTGCATAATAGGAGGGAAAAAATGGCATCAACATAGACTATTTGGAAAGAAGGGATTCAGTGGAGGCAGAATTTGGGAAGGAAGATAAGGGAGCATTGGGCGGGGTATAATTTTGGTATATTATCTCTATTTATGGAAACTGTCAATAAAAAAATTTAAAGTCAAAGGAAGGGTAGGACTCCTTACAATGTGCTCCTCCAGACACAAAATGGCCTGGATATGCATGACCTCACAGTGCCTGGCACTACCTACACAAGACCATCATAACAGGAGGAAAAGATCATGACATCAAAATAAAAGAGAAACTGATTTGAGAGATGGACAAGATATGATGGAGTGGAGTTTCAAAGGGGAAAGTTTGTGGGGGGAATTACCATGGGTTATTGTCTACAATTACAGAAGTTGTCAATAAAAAAATTAATTTTAAAAAATTTGAAAAAAAAATCTCAAATGTCATCCATTTATCTAAAGATGGCTGGGATCTACCAATTTAATTCATTAAATAAAATTCACTGTTGTAAATTGGAAAAAATTTTAAAAAATATATCCAGGTAGGTGGCACAAGTCTTTAATCCCAGCTCTCAGAAGGCTGAGGTAGGAGGATCAATGTGAGTTAAGAGGCCATCCTAGAGCTACAGAGTGAGTTGCAGCTCAGCCTGGAATAGAGTGAGACCCTACCTTAAAAAAAAAATTGCTGGGTGTGGTGGCGCATGCCTTTAATCCCAGCATTCTGGAGGCAAAGGTAGGAGGATCGCCATGAGTTCAAGGCCACCCTGAGATTACATAGCGAATTCCAGGTCAGCCTGGGCTAGAGTGAGACCCTACCTTGAAAAACCAAAAAATGAAAAAAGCAAAAATAAATAAAAATAAAGCCTGTTGTGATGGCACACACCTTTAATCCCATCACTTGGGAAGCAGAGGTAGAGAAAGGGGACAGAGAGACTGACTGAGAATGGACACACCAGGGCTTCTAGCCACTGCAAAAGAACTCCAGACATATGTGCCACCATGTGAATCTGGCTTACTTGGGACCTTGGGAGTTGAACCAGGGTCCTTAGGTTTCGCAGACATGCACCTTAACTGCTAAGCCATCTCTCCAGCCCTTTTTATTTTTTTATTTTTAAAGATTTATTTATTTTTGGTTATCTGAGGTAGGGTCTCACTCTAGCTCAGGCTGACCTGGAATTCATTATGTAGTCTCAGGATGGCCTGGAACTCAGGTGATCCGCCTACCTTCGCCTCCCGAGGGCTGGGATTAAAGGTGTGTGCCACCATGCACTGCAAGATTTATTTTTATTTATTTATTAGAGACAAAGAAAGAAAGAGGGAGAAAGTGAGAATGGGCGTGTCAGGGCCTCTAGCCACTGCAAAGGAACTCCAGACATATGTGCTATCATGTGCATCTGGCTTACATGGGACCTGGAGAATCAAACCTGAGTCCTTAGGCTTCGCAGGCATGGTCATTAACCACTAAGCCATCTCTCCAACCAAGTTTTGGCTTTTAAAATTAAAAAAAAAAAAAAAAGAAAGAAAGAAAGAAAGAAAGAAAGAAAGAAAGAAAGAAAGAAAGGAGGGAGGGAGGGAGGAAAGAAAGAGAGGGCGGGGTGTGATGGTGCATGCCTTTAATCCCAGCATTTGGGAGGCAAAGGTAGGAGGATTGCCATGAGTTCCAGGCAGCCTGGGCTAGAGCAAGACCCTACCTTGAAAAAAGAAAAAAATGGAAGAATAAAAAAAGGGCTGGAGAGATTGCTTAGTGGTTAAGGTACTTGCCTGCAAAGCCCAAGGACCCAGGTTTGATTTCCCAGTACCCTTGTAAGATAGATGCACAAGTTGGCACATGCTTGGAGTTCATTTACAGTAGCTAGAGGCCCTGGTTAGACCATTTTCTCTATCTGCTTCTCTCTCTCTCAAATGAAATGTTTAGGACCAGAAAGATGGCTTAGCAGCAAGGCACTTGCCTGCAAAGCTAAAGGACCCAGGTTCAATGCTCCAGGACCCATGTGAGCCAGATGCACAAGGTGACACATGTGTCTGGAGTTCCTTTGCAGCAGCTGGAGGCCCTGGTGCACCCATTCTCTCTCTCTCTGCTTCTTTCTCTCTCAAATAAATGAAAACAAAATATTTTATTTTTTTTAATTTCTATTTATTTATTTGCAAGCAGAAAGAGAGAGAGAAGAGAGGCAGAGAGAGAGAAAATAGGCATGCCAGGACCTCCAGCCACTGCAAACAAACTCCAGATGCATGTGTCCCTTGTGCATCTGACTTATGTGGGTCCTGAAGAATCGAACCAGGATCCTTTGGCTTTGTAGGCAAATGCCTTAACCACTAAGCCATCTCTCCAGCCCTAAAATAAAATATTTAAAAAATTATTATTAATTTCTATTTGAGAAAGAAAGAGAGGGAGAGAGAGAGAGAGAGGGAGGGCTGGAGAGATGGCTTAGCAGATAAGGCGTATGCCTGCGAAGCCTAAGGATCCCAGTTCAATTCTCCAGGTCCCACATAAGCCAGATGCACATGGTTGTGCATGCATCTGGAGTTTGTCTGCAGTGGCTAGAGGACCTGGTGTGCCTATTCTCCCTCTCTCTCTAATAAATAAATAAAATAAAATAAAATCTTTAAAAAAAAAAAAAGAAACAGAGAAAGGGACAAAGGGCATGTCAGGGTCTCTAGCCAAACAAACTCCAGATGCATGTACCATTTTGTGTGTCTAGATTATGTGGGTACTGGGAAATGGAACCTGAGTCCTTGGGCTTCACAAGCAAGTGCTTAAACCAAGTGCTTTAACCACTGAGCCATCTTTCTAGCCCACAAATAAAATATTTTTAAAAATTTAAAACCAAAACCAATATGGGTGGTACTTTCAAGGCAGCAGTTTCTGGTTAATGAGGTAAAAAGCTAAATAACTCCAGTCCACTGAGAGACCAAGCAGTTGTGGTAATGAACAAGTGAAAAGAAGGAATAAAGCCTAATGTTTACCCTTGCTTTCACGATTAAGTTTTCATGACTTTTATTTATTTATTTATTTTGGTTTTTCGAGGTAGGGTCTCACTCTAGCTCAGGCTGACCTGGAATTCACTATGTAGTCTCAGGGTGGCCTCGAACTCATAGCGATCCTCCTACCTCTGCCTCCCGAGTGTTGGGATGAAAGGCGTGTGCCACCATGCCCGCCTGACTTTTATTTATTTTTGGGGGGGGCAGGGGGGGAGAGAGACACAGAGACAGACAGAGAGAGGGAGAGGAAGACAAATAGAGAAGGGGGCGCCAGCAGTCTCTCAGCTGCTGTGAACGAAATCCAGATGTGTTCGCCCCCTTGTGGTCAAGTGCGGCATTGCACCCCTTTTGCATTTGGCTAAACGTGGGACCTGGAGATTGGAACCGCTGGAGATTGGAACCAGCGTTCTTAGGCTTAGGAGGCAGACGCTTTAACTGCTAAGCCATCTCTCCAGCCCCTGACTTTTATTTTTTATTGTTTGCGTGTGGGTTCTTGTGTGTGAGTATGCGTGCATGTCCATGTGATGCATGTGAAGGCCAGAGAACAATCCTGGGTGCTATCCTTAGCAATGTTATCCACCTCTTGTTGAGACAGGGTCTCTCCTTGGCCTGGAGATCACTAATTAGGCTAGGCTGGCTTCCATGAGTCCCAGGGATCTAGCACTCACACAGCACAAGGATTACCAGAGTACCTGGCCATGCCCAGCATTTTACTTGGCTGCTGGGGATTAAACTTAGGTCCTCCTGAACTATCTCTCCAGCCCTCATGATTTTTTTTTTTTTTTTTTTTGGTTTTCCAAGGTGGGGTCTCACTCTGGCTCAGGCTGACCTGGAATTCACTATGTAGTCTCAGGGTGGCCTTGAACTCTTGGCGATCCTCCTACCTCTGCCTCCCGAGTGCTGGGATTAAAGGCGTGCGCCACCACGCCCAGCTCATGATTATTTTTTAAGACTCAACTAACCAGAAGTATATGACTGAGAGGAATATATAAATGTGAAGGAAAAAAAAAAAACTACTAAAATTCAAGATATAAATATACTGTCTAAACCAGGAATGGTGGCACTTGCCTGTGAACCCAGCACATGACAGGCTCAGGTAGAGGTAGGAGGATCACCATGAATCACACTGAGATTACATAATGAGTTCCAAGTCAGCCAGGACTAGAGTGAGACTCTACCTTGAAAGATCAAAATAAAAGCCAGGCATTGTGGCACATGCTTTTAATCCCAGCACTCGGGAGGCAGAGGTAAAAGGACTGCTGTTGAGTTCAAGGCCACCCTGAGCTACACCCTGAGACTAGGTCAGCATGGGCTAGAGCAAGACCCTACCTTGAAAAAACAAAAATAAATAAATAAAATAAAAATGAGGGCTGAGGGATGGTTTACTGTTTAAGGCACTTGCCTGCAAAGCCAAAGGACCTAGGTTCTCTTCTCTAGGATCCATGTAAGCCAGATGTACAAGATGGCGCATGCACTGAATTCGTTTGTAGTGGCTGGAGGCCCTACAGTGCCCATTCTCTCTGTGCTTCTCTCTCAGTCCTAAATAAATAAATAAATAAATAAATAAATAAATAAATAAATAAATAAATAAAGCCGGGCATGGTGGCACAAGCCTTTAATCCCAGCACTCGGGAGGCAGAGGTAGGAGCATCTCTGTGAGTTTAAGGCTACCCATAGACTACATAGTGAATTCCAGGTCAGCCTGGGCTAGAGAGACCTTGCCTTGATCGAGAGCAAACATTCTATCTCAGTTACCTGATTAATGTACTCAGGAATGTTCATTAAGTGTGTGGATGCATTTGTTTTGGCACTTCTCCATTTCTCAGTTTTAGGTATTCTAGGTGTGTGTGGTATACCCGTGTGTATATGTGCTATGTGGTGTGCTGTTCACTTGCAGCAGTGGCAAACTGGGAATACAGTGTCTTGCTGCTCAATGCCTGGTATTACTTGAGCTAGAGTCTTTAACTGATTCTACTGAGCCTGACATGTTTCCTAAGTCCGATGATTGTTTTTTAAATGCTTTTTTAAAAAGATATTTATTTATTTATTTATTTATTTATTTATTTATTTATTTATTTATTTATTAGAGACAGACAGAGAGTGTGTGAGAGATGGGTGCGGCAGGGCCTCTAGCCACTGCAAAGGAACTCCAGATGCATGTGCCACCATGTGCATCTGGCTTATGTGGGACCTGGAGAATCGAACCTGGGTCCTTAGGCTTCGCAGGAATGCACCTTAACCACTAAGCCATCTCTCCAGCCCAAGTCCTATTTTTTTGTTTTGTTTTGTTTTTTGAGGTAGAGTCTCACTCTAGCTCAGGCTGACCTGGAATTCACTATGTAGTCTTAGGGTGGCCTTGAATTCATGGTGATCCTTCTACCTCTGGTGATCCTCCTACCTCTGCCTCCCTAGTGCTGGGATTAAAGGCGTGCACCACCACACTCATCTTTCCTTCCTCCATTTTTTATTTCTATTTCCTTGCTTAAGATTTCTTCTTTTTTAAAAAAATTTTTTTCTGATTTTTTTTTTTTTATTTGAGACAGAGAGAATGAGCATGGGCACACCAGGGCCTCTAGCCACTGCAAAGGAACTCCAGATGCATGTGCCACCATGTGCATCTGGCTTATGTGGGACCTGGAGAATTAAACCTGGATCCTTGGGTTTTGCAGGCAAGTGTCTTAACCGCTAAGCCATCTCTCCAGCCCAAGATTTCTTCTTTTTACTCCTTTTGAGACAAGGTATCATATAGCCCAGGCTAGCCTTTAACATGCTATGTAGCCATGATGTTATACTTCTTATCCTCCTGCCTCTATGTTGCAGTTATCATTACTGGGAGAAACACCCAACCAGAAGCAGGATGGGAGGAAACGGTTTATTTCAGGCTTATAAAGTCCTGAGGAAACACCATCATGGCAGAAACTGGCTCACTTCATCATACACACACAGCAGAGCGACAACAGAATGAACAGCCAGAGCTCAGGTTGAGACTCTATATACCTAGTAAAGCTAGACTAAAGAGCTAACACCTCCTCTAGTAGGGCTCCACATGCCAAAGACTAAGTAGAAAGCTTAATCAATATGACCTCAGGGGGCTGGGCATGGTGGCACAAGCACACCTTTAATACCAGCACTCAGGGGTTAAAAAAAAAAACACCTTAGGGGCCTGGAGAGATTGCTCAGTGGTTAAGGCACTTGCCTGCAATGCCTAATGACCTGGGTTCAATTCCTCAGTACCCACATAAAGCCAGATGCACAAAGTAGCACATGCATCTGGAGTTCAATTGCAGTGGCTAGAGGCCCTGGAATGTCCATTCTCTCTTTCCTTCTCTATGGTTGGGGAAATATATATATATGTTGGGGTTTTTTGAGGTACCGTCTCACTCTAGCCAAAGCTGACTGACCTGGAATTCACTATGTATTCTAAGGCTGGCTTGAAATTCACCTCAAACAGGAGATGGCTCAGTGGTTAAAGGTGCTTGCAAGGAAGCCGGGCGTGGTGGCGCACGCCTTTAATCCCAGCACTCGGGAGGCAGAGGTAGGAGGATCGCCGTGAGTTCGAGGCCACCCTGAGACTACATAGTTAATTCCAGGTCAGCCTGGGCCAGAGTGAGACCCTACCTCAAAAAACCAAAAAAAAAAAAAAAAAAAAGGTGCTTTGCAAGGTTTGCTACCTGGGTTCAATTCCCCAGCATCCATGTAAAGCCAGAAACAAACAAACAAACACACAAACAAAAAAGATTACTTTTCTCAACTGGGCATGGTAGCACAAGCCTTTAATCACAGCACTTAGGAGGGAGAGGTTGGAGGATTACTGTGCGTTGGAGGCCACCCTGAAAGTACATAGTGGATCCCAGGTCGGCCTGAGGCTAGAGCGAGACCCTACCTTGAAAACCAAAAAAAAAAAAGTTTTAAAAATCATATTTAGCTGCGGGGAAAAAAATGTTTGGTTTTCCCCCAGTTACACAAATTTGCTCTTTAAAATCTAACTTCCAAAGAAATAAAGCCAGATGTTTTGTACTTCTAAAGGAAAACATTTTCAGAACATGAACAGAAAGGCAAAGGTTGTAAAGGAAACATATGGCTTATGCTAAAGTAAACAGTAATTTGCAGACGGTAAAATGGCTCAATTTCATGAAGGGCAGCTGCAGGACAGAGGCACATCCCATAGCCAAGCCCTAAGCACAAACTGGGAAATTAACCAATCAGTGACTTGGTTTCCCGGAGGCCACTCTGCTTAAAAAGGCCAACCTTGCCCAGGTGTGGTGGCTCACGCCTTTAATCCCAGAACTCTGGAGGCAGAGGTAGGAGAATCGCTGTGACCTCAAGGCCACCCTGAGACTACATAGTGAATTCCAGGTCAGCCTGGGCTAGAGTGAGACCCTACCTCAAAAAACCAAAACAAACAAACAAACAAAAAAACACAAACAGGGCTGGAGGGATGGCTTGGCGGTTAAGGCGTTAGCCTGCAAAGCCAAAGGACTCAGGTTCGATTCCCCCGGACCCACTTTAGCCAGATGCACAAGGGGGTACATGAGTCTGGAGTTCGTTTGCAGTGGCTGGAGGCCCTGCTGCGCCCATTCTCTTTCTCCCTCTTTCTTTGTCAAACAAACAAAAAGGCCAGCCTTTTTGGTGCCCTCAGGGCTGTGATGAGCCTCCAGCATCCTTAGAGGACCATGCCCATGGAAGTTCCAGCACCTGAGACAGGCTGTGCCCTGGCTTGGGGATACGGGTCAGGACAGCACAGCTAACTTTCTGGGAGTTGTGTTCTTGTGAAGGAGCTGAGTGAACAACATCTACCTAGAAATGGAACATCACAGGCCAAAGGGACAGTGTATCCAACCTCCTCCACTCCGGGGAGTCCTCAAGGTCTGAGCTGTGGACCATCCGGGCACCTGCCCCGCGCCCCTCCCCCAGGCCCGGGCGGGAAGCACGCACCGAGACGAGCGGGAACGCGCAGGTGGTCGCCCTGCAGCCGGTTGAAGGCGGGGAACGTGCTCCAGGCGAGGAAGGCTCCGGGCTCGGGCCCCAGCAGGGCCACGAGCAGCGCCTGGTGCTGGAAGCGCACGGTCGGCTGCTCCTCGTAGCTGCTCCGCTTCAGCCAAAACCCTGGTTACACAAGCGGGGTGGGGTGGAGAGGGGGTCAGGAAGGCCGGCCCGGGTGCGGGCCGCGGGGGCGTCCGGCCGGGGCAGGCTCACCGTGGCTCCGGAAGGCTACCAGCAGCGGAGGGATGTAGGTGAGCAGGGCGGCCAGCAGCAGGAAGAGCGCGGCCTTGGAGCAGAGCCCCGCGCGGTAGCCGCGCTCCGCCGGGTGAGAGAAGAGCTCGTAGAGCGCCATGAGCACCGCGAGAACCCGCCCGCCGGCCCGAGCCCTGCGCGATTCCGGCCGGATGAGCAAGTTTGGCTTCTCCTGGTTGCCATCGCGGTGGTCTCCACGGCAACAGACGGCCGAGGAAAGGAGCCAATAGCAAGGAGGCGGGGCTTTACTGGAGGTGGGGCTAACGGGGAAAAGCGCCCGGTGTAAATACTAGGTTGCATTTTACCCGGTGCTTGCGGATCCTAAAAGGTTAGTGCGTGTTCTCTCTCTCTCTCCCCTCTCAAATAAGTAAATAAATAAAATGCCTCTCTGTAGGTCGTCCATGAACTAAAGTTCTACCATTCACATAAATGCAACCACAGTACTGCAGTACTGCCTCTGAGTTTTCTGTTCCCTCCCCCCTGCTCCACAGTAGGGAATAAAGACACTAAGACCTAAGTGGTCAGAGGATAAACTGTCATTTACTGCACCGCTCTTTACCGTTTTATTTATTTATTTATTTACTTTTGTTTTTCAAGGTAGAGTCTCACTCTAACCCAGGCTAACCTGAACTTCACTAAGTAGTCTCAGGGTGGCCTCGAACTCATGGTGATCCTCCTACCACTGCCTTCCAAATGCTAGGATTAAAGGCGTCCGCTACCACATCCGGCTAGTCATATCCTAAATAAATAAAACCACAATAAGTAGCTTCCTCAAATCATGGAGGCAAAAAGGAACCACTGGTATCCATTATTACTAATTACTTTTACAAAGTTCATGGCATCTCACGGGAGGCTGAGTCATTTTGTCAACTAGTCCTTAGCAGTTTCAGTCGTGAGATAGCGTGAGATAGTGTTTCTTCATGTAGAAAGAAAACTTTGGAGGCAAACACCTCCTTCTCACAAAATAACCACCCTAAGTAATCTACGTTGGATCCATGTATTCCAAAAGACCTTTATTTTAGTAGTTATTTAAATAAGTCATGCTTAAAGCAAAGATAAAATATAATGTCCAAATCATCTGATAAATTTAAGCCTAACAATTTCTAGAATTAAGAATTGTGAGGGGCTGGAGGGATGGCTTAGTGGTTAAGGCGTTTGCCTGCAAAGCTAAAGGACCCAGGTTCATTTCTCCAGGACCCACGTTAGCCAGATGCACAAGGGGGTAAACGTGTCTGGAGTTCGTTTGCAGTGGCTGGAGGCCCTGGAGCGCCCATCCTCTCTCTCCCTCCTTCTCTGTCAAATAAATAAATAAAACTAAAATATAACAAAAGAAATGCTACACAGAAAGTTCCAGGACAGGGCAGGGGAGATGGGTCACCCATTTAAGGCATTTGCTTGCAAAGCCTGATGGTCCAGGTTCTATTCCCCAGCACACATGTAAAGCTGGACACACAAAGTGGAACATTCATCTGGAGTTTGTTAGGTCTGACAGGCCCCAATATGGAGTCACCAAGGATAGCAGGATGGTGACAGAGACATAAGAAAGTGGATTATACACATTCCTCAAGAAACCACCCAGCCATTATCCCCTCCTTGCTTGCAATGACCCCCAGGTCATGGTTTCCTGCCCCCTTATTTTGTAAATCATCTGTCTCTGTTCTGGTGTCACACCCTGGCTATCTTAGATCTCCCCTCAGCTCTTCCTTTCCTCATCTTCCCCCAACTGAAAGCCCTATAAAGCCCTCTACCTGAGGAACTCAGGTGGACTGCGCTCCGATCTTGCGAGCCAGTCCTGGCAGCTTGTCCTTTTCTGGAATAAAGCTTTCATCCTTGCCCCAAAGTGGTGTGTGTGGTCGTGGTTATTCCTGAATCTTTCATCTGGTGCCCTGACTTGGATAGGAGGCATCCGGCTGCCCTCTTGGGTGGCCAGACCCCCTTTCCCCTGACCAGACCACCGAGCTGCCATTTACCCTCTGAAGCTTCGGACCATTTCTGCCTAATACCGGCTTTTCACGCCCACCACAATTCGGCCTTGCCCTTTGTCTCCTCCCTCCTTCTCGGTACGTGTCCCTACTGGGTTGGCTTGCTCTCGGGTTTAATCCCTCCACGTGGGAGCCAAGCCAGCATGCCAGACTACACCCTACACCCACTGCTGGGCCCCGACCCAGGTCTCCAGAAAGATGCACTCTGGACACCTTGGGTCTCTCACTCTCTGGCCTGCTGTACCCTAAGGGGTGCCTTTTGGTTTGGTTGCACTATCTCAGGACAATCTCTCCCTTCCTTCTCTCCTTCCTGAGGTCTCATCCTTCACTGCCAGCTGCTTTCGCCATCAGGAGCAAAGCCACCCACCTTGACAGGCTAAAAAGCTGACAATCGAGACCTGTACGGCCTTTGCCCACGCGTGAGGTGCAGGCCCCATTCACCCTAATGGGCCAGGGGGTCATATTGGTGTCCTGTGTAAACCCAGCCCTAAGCCCTGGTTCCTTTCTCGCACCCTTGTCTTGTTCTTTCTCTGTCTCCTCTTACTAGTCCTTCTTCTACACTCTCATGCTTCCATGGGAAGTAAAACCTCCAAACCAATTTCTATTACCCCTCCCCCCCAATCTGTCTCCTTAAGAACTTAAAGCCTCTACAACTCCTGGACGATATAAAACCTCATCGTCTGATCTTTCTCTGCAACTCTGCTTGGCCACAATATAAGCTGGGACAATAGGTCCACATGGCCTGAACATGGTACTTTTGATTTCCAAATTCTCACTGATTTAGAAAACTTCTGCCTATGTACAGGCAAATGGTCTGAAATTTTTCACTCTATGTGATTGGCCTTCTCTCTGTTCTATCATGCTCTCAGTAACAAGGTTTGGTTTTTGTCTCCAGAGTTGTAAATAGAATAGAAATTTAAAATGAAAATGCACAGCTTTTAAATAAATGAATGACTGTGTGAGAGGGAAATGGTTGTCTGGAGTCTATATGAAAAATGCACTTGATGTACTGACCTACAGGAGACCTGAGAATGCTTCTCTTACTGCATTTGACTCATGGCTTCCATGTGGTCTTTCTTATCTTGTCCTTACTCCTAATGTAAATGAGTGTGATGCTTCTTGCCTGTAGTAGGTAGCATGAAGAATTTAACTGGTTATTCTTGAATTTCTTTTTACAATAAACCAATTTTTATAATCTTCAAATCTAAAAAAAAAAGAAAAGTGCACTTGAAATGAATGTGTGTATATGAATATGTATGTGACTCATAGCTTTACTAAGGCTGAAGAATGATTTCTGTTCTGAACAGTGCCATTTCACTGTGGGTAATGCTGTCTGTCCACCAAGCCCACTGTACTAGATGGTATAGCAAGTTTTTATTCTTGAGTGTCCCCCAGAAGAAACACTAAAAGTAATTAAGATCATAGGCAAAAATTCTACTCTTAAAGAGTTGTAAAATGGCAAGTTCAGAAAGCTGTCTTGTAACCCTGAGGGAAGTCCAAACCTTTCCCTGGAATTTAGGGGAGAAAAATAACTGTTTTAAGTTTACTCTTAGCTACCTACAACATAAAATAGATGAATGCCAATAGTTGCTGTCTAATAATGTTCAATTTTGAAATTTTTAAAAAATGTGTTTCAGGAAAGTTATAAGAAACAAAGTTCCAAAATCATAACTGTTTTATTCTAGTTTACAAGTTATCTTTTGAAAACAAAAACTTAAATGGTCATATGCTTCTGGTGGGACTACTAAGTTATGAGAAAAAAGTCTCAAAATTTATGTTTAAATTTAGATTGTTACATGCTAGATTGTAAGGTACTGAATTTGTAAGAATTTCTAATAATGTTCAATTTTGCTTTTAAATTTTTATCTCAAAAACAAGACAAGCTATTTAAAAACTTGTGGTTAAAGACACTTAATAAGATTACAGACTTCTTGAGATATAAAATGACAAGCCTGGGCCTCAGGAATATAAGTTATAAGAAACAAAGTTCCAAAATCAATAAATGATAAAAATCTATATGTTTATTCTAGATATATAAAAGAAAAACAGAAATCAGTAGCTCAAGTCTGACCTACTCTTTTGAAAACAAAAAACTTAAATGGTCATAAAAACTAAAATTCTTAATGGAAAGTATTGTGAAAATGTCACAATGAAGGTTTTTGCATTCTTCACAGAAATAGAAAAAACAATACTAAAATTCATCTGGAAACACAAAAAACCTGCCAAAACAATTTTTATGATCAGTTAACCATGAGAAGAACTGACTAAAAAGTTAAACTGGCACAGAGACAAACAATTTAAAAATATTAATCCAGGCAGCTGTTGGAAATGCCAAAATATTTGATGAAAAAGATTGTAACAAGTGGTGCAGAAAACTGGACATCTGTGGTTAAACATAGATTGTAACAAGAATCAAGTCCAAATGGATCAGGGACCTTAATATCAGACCTGAAACTCTGAAACTGCTAGAGGATATTGGAATAGGCAAGGACTTTCTGAATATAACTCCAATTGCTCAGAGAATAAAACCACTAATCAGCCACTGGGACCTTATGAAATGAGTAGACATGGAATATACAAAGAACTCAAAAACAGAATAACAAGAACTCAAACAACCCAGTTAAAAAATGGGCTACAGAACTAAATAGAGAATTCACGGAAGACATCTAATGAAACAAACGACAATAAGTGTTGGCGTGGATAAACAGGAACTCTTCTACACTGTTGGATGAAGGTAGCCACACTGAAATCAGTGTGGAGGTTCTTGAGACAGCTTAGATTTACCATATGAAATAGAAGGTTAAAGACAAAACCATTAATAAGATTACAGATGTTTTGAGATATAAAATGATGGATCTGGAAAGGATTATACTTAGTGAGGTAACCTGGCTCAGAAAGCCAAACGTCACATGTTCTCTCTCATATGTGGACATCAGACTGGAAAAAAATAGGTTCAAAACCAGTAAGGGGTAAAAGGCTATATGGGAGGGAAGAAAGTGAAGGACTGGCTGATATATGTAAGTAGAAGAACTGAGTACAGGGGGAAATGGCCTAAGCGAGGCCATGGGAAGAAGAGAATGCATATTCAGGTTGTAAAAATTATTAAATTTAACTCATTGATGTTAAATCTTTCAGGAGTCATAATGGTCAAAGCCCTGAAGAAACAGATAGTAAGACCCTATTGAATCTTGCCTGAGAGTCAAGGTCAGTGAGAAAGCAAGCTGATGCTGAAGAAAACCAAGACCAGCCAATTGAAAACTGGTGCACTGGTTCATCAACAGTAAAACAGTTGCTGAATATTCAACCCAGACAGGCCCAATGACTGAACGAGTGCAATAACTAAATGCTCCATAATGGTTAAAAGTAATAGTCTAAGGTAGGTGAGGTCATGAGCCTTCATAAGGTGCTAATGTCTGACTAAATGTATATATTATTCCCACCAAGCTGCCCTGGGGACACTACACTAAATGTTCATGTTCACATATTAATGCTACTCTCACTTCTGGCTAGAGAAGCTTCTCTTTTCAGATGGTGATGACCACTGGGATGACCCAAAAGGCAACATAGTGCTGAGAAGAAGGGATGGAGGAGTGTCTAGCACTGAAACACCTCTGTCACACCCTCCAATGGCTCAGGGACCATTGCGGAAGAGGGGGCGGATAGAATGGAAGAGCCAAAGGAAGGATATGACCTCTTACAATGCAGCTGCCCAGACAGAAATTGGCCTCGATATCCATGATCTTGTGGTGCCTAGCAATACCTTTGCAAGACCCTCAAAATAGAAGAGAAAGATGATGTCATCAAATTAGAAAGAGACTAATGGAGAGAGGGAGGGGATATGATGGAGACGGGAGTTCTAAAGTGGAATGGGGAGGAGGGAAATATCAGGTGGGGTTTTTTTGGTATGTAAGATTAAAAGTCAATAAAAAATAATTAAAAAAATTTGACTCATAAGGTCCCAATCCCAGCACTCGGGAGGCAGAGGTAGGAGGATCGCCAAGAGTTTGAGGCCACCCTGAGACTACATAGTTAATTCCAGGTCAGCCTGGACCAGAGTGAGACCCTACCTTGCAAAACCAAAAAAAAAAAAAAAAAGTTCAATAGTAAAAGGTACTTATTTAAAAATTACTTTATGTCTGTCATATTGTCTCTAATGTACATTAAAATCAGACTTGCTTAATTCAACAATAACCAAGTTTTATATTGTCTCTAAAGTATTTTAATTGGGCTTGCTTAACAATAACCAAGTTTTATTTTATTCTTAAGCTATGTATAATCAGTCTCAGTCAAGGTTTCATTTAATTAATTGTGTCATTTCTGGTATCATAAGTTCATTGCATATAAAGATATTGATATTTATTGATACCCATTGATACATGTTTCCTGCCCTAGAAAAATAATCTTAAATTGCTGTTTTGCTTCCAGTTTGAGACATTGGTATACAGACTACCCAAAGTTGTTTTCAAACACATATGCCAAGTTTTTATACTGTCTTGTTTTTTTTCCTGACATACAATTTCTAGATTAAATCAATTGCCTTAAAGTTAATGATAAAATAATTGATAAAATAGCCGGGTGTGGTGGTGCATGCCTTTAATCCCAGCACTCAGGAGGCAGAGGTAGGAGGATCGCCATGAGTTTGAGGCCACCCTGAGACTACAGAGTGAATTCCAGGTCAGCCTGAGCCAGAGTGAGACCCTACCTTGAAAAACCAAAAATAAATAAATAAATTAATTAATTAAATTAAAAATTTTGATAAAATATTGTTTTCAGGGCTACTAAAATGTTCTGCCTATACTTATAGCTGACAGATATTTAAAAGATAGAATGTATATGCTTTCTATGTCCCAGATATAGCTTACATCGTCACCTGACAACTAAACTTAAATATTAATCAGAATGCTTTTAAAATATTGTGTCATCCTTTAGGTATTCTTTCTTGCTTTTCTCTTACACTGTCCTTACAGCTCATACTGTCACCTGACAACTAAACTTAAATATTAATCAGAATGATTTTAAACTATTGTGTCATTCTCTAACCAGATCTGCTTTGCTAACCAGATATGTTTTACACCTTTTTAACTAATCTGTTTTACTACTCAGATATATACAGTATCTCTAAATGATTAGTAACCATATGTAGAAGCCAAAATCAATTGGAAACATTGGAGTTAAAAGGATAACCAGCCGGGCATGGTGGCACACGCCTTTAATCCCAGCATTCGGGAGGCAGAGGTAGGAGGATCACGGAGAGTTTGAGGCCACCCTGAGACTACATAGTTAATTCCAGGTCAGCCTGGACCAGAGTGAGACCCTACCTTGCAAAACCAAAAAAAAAAAAAAAAAAAAAAAAGGATAACCAATATTTTGGCTCCTGCTTCCAGGTCAGAAGGCCACAGGAGATGATGGGACAATGGTAACTTCCAGCTTCTGGTAAGTTACCTATCTTCTCAGTCAGAGAGGCTATGGAGACCCAGAGATAAACTCCAAGTCAGTGTATTTGCAACAGGAGAGTCACGTCAGAGGAAAATCAGTCCTCCAGGCTTCCCAAAAGAGTAAGGGCCTCTTGGTCAGCACAGCCTTGGCTTATACTAGCAGATGACCATGCTGAGATCACAGAACTCCTCACAGGTCCCTAAAAATCTCCGACAGTGCCATTATTGACTTCCAAAATAAATACAGCTAATTCTGGCAGCCTACATGGGCTTACTCACCCAGTAAGAAAAAATTAACTACAAAACATAACTACAATATAAACAAAAATTCAGACTAATAGATTCCCCTATCTGACTTACAATACTAAACTCTAACATTAACTTATGCCTTCTGCCCCTGATTAACTTCACCTACCCTGGACCCAGCTCCTCCCACTTGCCTTAGCTAGAATCAGAGCTATTCCTCAGGTCTCCTTCTTCCTTAGTCCTTACCCTACCTCATCCAGGGATAAGTACACTGCCACCCCAAGGGACTCTTTCAAGTTTCAACTCTCATGTTCCTACTCTTCCCCTGATCCCCAAATGCTCCTCTTGAATACACTGATGCCCCTGACTCCTCTCTCCTGCCCCAAGCCCTCTAAATCTCGCCTCTGAGTGCTTATTCTCCCCTTGTGCCTGGCGTTTTGGTGTCATAACAAGTTCCTTAATTCTTCCTTCTGTCTTCTCACAGGGTGTGCAGAGCCCATCTCCCTGAACTTCTCTATAACAGATGTCACCAGTGACTGCCCAGAAGCCAGCTCTATACTGGGATGGTAGAAGTCTCTGTTTTGTTCAGGACCAAGTCATAACAGCATGCTGCACTGGCACTGATGGAGGGTGCTATCAATCTCACCACTTGCCCACCACTAGCCACCATGGAACTGCCTCCTCATCACCTGCCCTGAAGGGAGACCCATCAACCCCATTATCCAGCCTCTCCCAGAAGAACTCATCGCCCCTATGGTCAGCATGAAGAAATTAACCTTCATCTCTTATCATTAACAAAAGGCTGGAATGTTAGGTCTGACAGGCCCCAGTATGGAGTCACCAAGGACAGCAGGATGGAGACAGAGACATAAGGAAGTGGATTATCTTCACTCCTCAAGAAACCACCCAGCCATTACGCCCTCCTTGCCTGCAATGCTCCCCAGGTCATGGTTTCCTGCCCCCTTATTTTGTTAATCATCCATCTCTGTTCTGGTGTCACACCCTGGCTATCTTAGATCTCCCCTCCGCTCTCCCTTTCCTCACCTTCCCCCAACTGAAAGCCCTATAATGCCCTCCTACCTGAGGAACTCAGGTGGACTGGCTATTTTTTTTTTTTTTTTTAGATCTCCTGGAATTAACTATGTAGTCTCAGGGTGGCCTCTTGGCGATCCTCCTACCTCTCCGTCACCTTCCCCTTGAGAGCCAGCCCTAAGCTGAATAAAGCTTTCATCCTTGGAGCTGCCCACCTAATCCCAGCCCTCGGGAGGCAGAGGAACTCAGAGACTGGACTCCAGGTCAGCCTGGGCCAGAGTGAGACCCTCTTGAAACAACCAACAGCAACATCAAAAAAAAAAAAAAAAAAAAAAACAGCAGCCTCAGATAGTGTGCATTGTCATGAATAACCTTACAGAGTTTATTTGCACTGTCCTATTCTCTCTCTGTCTGGATCTCTTCACAATAAATATTTAAGGGGCTGGGGAGATGACACAGCAGTTAAAGGCTCTTGTTTGCAAAGCCTACCATCTGGGGTTTAATTCCTAAGTTACCCCTGTAAAACTGGAAATTGGCAAAAGACACAAAAACATAAATTTACAAAATAATGTTTTGAGCCAGGCATGGTAGTGCACGCCTTTAATCCCAGCACTCAGGAGGCAGAGGTAGGAGGACTTCCATGAGTTTGAGGCCACCCTGAGACTACATATTGAATTTCAGGTCAGCCTGAGGTAGAGAGCAAGACCCTACCTCAAACAACAACAACAACAAAAGTTTAAGGCCAGCCTGGGTTACATTGAGACCCTGTCTCAAAAATCACTATCACCAACAACAAACACCAAAACAAAGAAGCCCTATACATTTGAATCCTAGAGGAGCTCATCTTCAGAGTGTGTCACTCAGATCAGTGGAGAATTCTCTCAGCTTTGCCTCAAGGCTTTCCAACATTTTTTAAAATTTATTTTTATTTATTTGAGAGATAATAGGTATGCCAGGGTCTTCAGCTGCTGCAAATGAACTCCAGATGCATGTGCCATCTCGTGCATCTGGCTTACATGGGTCCTTGGGAATCGAACCTGGGTTCTTTGGCTTTGCAGGCAAGAGCTTTAACCAGTAAGCAATCTCTCCAGTCCTCCAACTTTTTTTTTTTTTTTTGTTTGTTTTGTTTTTTCAAGGTAGGGTCTCACGCTAGCCCAGGCTGACCTGGAATTCACTATGTAGTCTCAGGGTGGCCTTGAACTCATGGCGATCCTCCTACCTCTGCCTCCCAAGTGCTGGGATTAAAGGCATGCACCACCATGCCCTGCTCCTCCAACATTTCTTTACTTTGGCATTTATCAAATCACTTTCCATTTCTGGCCAGAATTGTTTTTTCACACACCTTTAAGGCAGAGTGTCCTGAGACTATTGAATTTCAGGTCAGCCTGAGCCAGAGTGAGACCACCATTGTTTTTCCTTTTTAAGTAGAAAGTTTTGCCCTTCCACCATCCTTTTTTTAAGTAGAAAGTTTTATGAATATATCATGTTCCATCATTTCCACCCTCTCTGCCCCCATTCCACTGAAGACCCTCCTCAGTGGGATTGCTGGTATTCCTGCTAGATTTGTGAGGTATAAATGTGAGACCTTCAGTCATTCTTATTTGAGCAGAGATCTTACTATCTGAAGCTTCCAGTTTTGTCATGACTCCCTGTGACTCTCATCTCTACTCCTCAAAGAACTGGGGTTAGGGATATGTGTGGTCTGGAAATCAAACTCAGTCTCTCAGGCCTCATCAGGCCCTCATTCTTGCCCAGGAAATGCTCTTAACTACTGAGTCATCTTTCCAACCTCCCACCACCCCACTGAATCCTGATAGTTTGGTTTTATCTGGAAACCTTTGAAAAATGTACCCTTCTCTTTGTATCAGAAGATTCATATTCCCTATGAAGTCTCTTGCTAAGCCACCTGGTTTAGTTTAGGCTCTGTTGCCCCTTACTGTCCTACACTATCCATGTTAGCCTATGTCTCCCAACATCTGAAATGCATCCTGCATGTTTTATAGATCTGCTCTTGTGTAATTGCATATATGCATTATCCTATCTCTCCTCTGACTCACCTTCTTAACTATCCACCCCCTCAAGGAACACTATTCTAGAAGCTCAACACAATCCATAAAGGTGATGGATGCATATGAAGGCCAATCAGAGAAGTCAACTGTGATGAATTGAAAAAAAGGTACCAAACACAAGACATTGCACATCACTGGGACTGCTGGGAGATATGCCCAGCAGAGGATGAGCAGTGGAACTTTACCCCTAAGAAATGTACTTATCTCTTATACATTGAAGACTGAATGCATGTCTTGGTCTAGGACACAGTGATCAATGATATAAAGACAAATTGAGATTTCTTCTGTGTGTGTTGTTTGTTTGTTTGTTTTAAAGTAGGGTCTCATTCTAGCCCAGGCTGACCTGGAATTCACTCTGTAGTCCAGGCTGGCCTTGAACTCAGGCTGTCATCTTAGTTCAGCTCCTGCATGCTGGGATTAAAGGCATGCTCCACCATGTCTGGCTAAAATAATAATCATCATCATCCCTGGAGGCGGGGATTTTGAGCCCAATTTCTTTTCCCTTCCTCCAATCAGGTTCACCTGACCAAAAGCAGATTGTGGGGAAAAAAAAAAAAAAAGGTTTATTTTGGCTTACAGGCTTAAGGGGAAGCTCCATGATGGCAGGAGAAAATGATGGCATGAGCAGAGGGCGCATATCACCCCCTGGCCAACATAAGGGGACAATAGCAACAGGAGAGTGTGCCAAACACTAGCAAGAGAAGCTGGCTATAATACACATAATACCCATAAGCCCACCCCCAACAACACACTTTCTCTAGGAAGCATTAATTGCCAAATCTCCATCAGCTGGGAACCTAGTATTCAGAACACCTAAGTTTATGGGGGACACTTGAATCAAACCACCACATTCCACCCCTGGCCCCCATACACTGATGTAAAATACAATGCATTCAGTCCAACTTTAAAAGTTCCCATAGTTTTTATCAATCCTAATGATGTTCAAACATCCCCATAATCCAAGGTCTTTTAACTGAGCCATAATACCAAAAATAACCTCAAAAGCCCCATAATAACCTGGGCATGGTGGCACACACACCTTTAATCCCAGCACTGGGGAGGCAGAGGTAGGAGGATCGCTGTGAGTTTGAGACCACCTTGAGCCTACACAGTGAATTCCAGGTCAGTCTGAACTAAAGTGAGACCCTACCTCAAAAACAACAACAACAACAAAAAAACTATAATGGCCCAGAATAAACATTAACACTGCAAAAGATGGCATTGGGCATAGCAAAGAAATGCTCAACCAATACATGATTTAAATAAGGCAAACACCAAACTTTGTAGCTCCAAGTCCAACAACTTGAGCCAATGACAAGTCTCCCAAGTCTGATAATTCTAACCAGCAATAAGTCTCTGGAGTTCCTATTCCAACCCTCCAGCTAGGTTATTCACAGTCCTAGAAAACTTCATTTAGGACTGGCAGCTCTATCGTGGTCCCAGCATCTCCACTGGGTCTCCACTGCAACCCATGATCCATCCTCACGGCTCCATTGGGTCTCCATGCAGGCATCCAGCAAACCTGCTTTACACTGCCCATGGCTGTTTCCAAAACACAAGACTCTGTTAAAAATTCAATGACCCTCTCTTTCCTGCATTTCTTATACTCCAACTTCCAGACCAGGCACAGTTATGGAGGAAGGGATATTATTTATTGAAACTTACAGATCCAGGGGAAGTTCCATAAAGGCAGGAAAAGCAGCCTGCTCTTTACAGGGCCAAACAGAGAGAGAGAAAGCCAACCAGCCACCACAGCACACAGAGCAAAATTACAGCCAAAAGGTCACACAGCACACTTCAGGAACTCCTGCTAGGCACATTTGCATATCTTTACAATGGAATCTCAAACCCACCATTAACATCTTAAGACCAGCCCCCAGTGACATTGCCTTTAGCAAGGTGATTGCAGATACAAACTATAACTAATAAAACACTGAATATATTGGGGGACATATATTCAAACTACCACACTCCATAATACCAGGTAGGGTGCCAATTTGTTAGTCCAGGGGGAATAAAGCAGACTTTGAAGAACAGGACACTCCCTCAGCATTCAGGCCCCTTCAAAAGACTTCATTCTTCCTGTTGTCCCAATGCAGGTCAGCTGGCCCAGTCTCAAAGGTTGTAATCTCTCATACTGAACAGGTGGAAGTTTTGACCCAAAGATTTCATTTTTTCTGTGCCGTATCCCTCTGCTCACACCAGTCCATTTTTAAGTAATGCAACACTGCACAAATTCTTAGGACACTGGCATAACAGCAAGCCTCTCACACAAACTGCTTCTAGCCCAGTCCAGGCAAAGTTCTTTTTCACCCTCACAAGCCAAACCTCACAGTCCATAGTTCTTACTGCATTCAGGTCTTGCGACTCTGACCAGAATAGTCTATCAAGCTGTACTTACAGCACTGCAAGGCATCTCTTAGGCCAATGTTTCAAATCCTTCCACATTCCTCTTGAAAATCAACTACAAAAGGCCAAAGCTACACAGTCAGGTGTCTAGCAGCAATCCCACTCCTCAGTACCAACTGTACTGTTGCATTCAGGTTCGCATTACTGGCAGAAATCACCCAACCAAGAGCAGCTTGTGGAAAGAAAAGGTTTATTTTGGCTTACAGACTCGAGGGGAAGCTTTATGAAGGCAGGGGAAAATGATGGCATGAGCAGAGGGGACATATCACTCCCTGGCCAACTAAGGTGGACAACAGCAACAGGAGAGCATGCCAAATACTAGCAAGGGGAAACTGGCTATAATATCCCTAAGCCCACTCCCAACAATACACTGCCTCCAGAAAGCATTAATTCCCAAATCTTCATCAGCTGGGAACCTAGCATTTAGAACATGTAAGTTTATGGGGGATACTCCCATAACCACCACACTCCCTATTTTCAGTGCTGAAGATTTAAAGTAGGGTATTGTACATGCTAGGAATGTGCTCTACTACTAAGTTGCATTCCAGTCCTTCAATTCCAATTTTTTTTTGAGAGAGAGAGAGAGAATGGGTGTGCCAGTGGCCTCTCAGCCACTGCGAACAAATTCCAGATGTGTGTGCCCCCTTGTGGGCAAGTGCAGCATTGCACCCTTGCGTCACTTTTTGCATCTTGCTAAACGTGGGACCTGGAGATCCAAAGGGTGTTCTTAGGCTTGGCAGGCAGGCACCTTAACTGCTAAGCCATCTCTCCAGCCCCCAATTTTTTACTTATTAGTGAGACAGAGAGAATGACACACCAGGCCCTCCAAGCACTGCAAACAAATTCCAGATGCATGCATCACCATGTGCATCTGGCTTACGTGGATATTGGGGAATTGAACTGAGGTACTTTGGCTTTGCAGGCCTTAACCACTAAGCAATTTCTCCATCTCCTAATTTTTTTGAGAGAGAGTCAGAGAGAGAAAGAGACAGATAGAGAATGAGCATGCCAGCAGCCTCTCAGCCACTGTGAATGAACTCTAGACACATGCACCCCCTTGTCAGCAAGTCCAGCATTGTGCCCTTGTGTCATTGTGTCTGGCTAAATGTGGGACCTGGAGAATCGAATGGGCATTCTTAGGCTTAGCAGGCAGGCGCTTTAACCACTAAGCCATCTCTCCAGCCCATCAGCCCCCATTTTATACTTGATATAACTGAAATCAAACTCTTTTCAACCACAAAACTGGCTCCCCTACCACTCCATTGAATAGCAGTGCTATCCTCACTTTTTGTTCTTGTTCTTCTCACTTCACATCTGTAAAGAAAATGTAAGAGAAAAGTGAAAGGAAAACCACATTTGATCTTTACAGACAGACTGTTTATTGACAGGTACAGTGAGGGGCTGCAGCCTTTCCATGGGATGAAGGCTGAAGTACTGAGCTAGGCTGAGGTTCAAGCTTATAAGGAGGATCCTAAGAAAAACAGACTGGACCAGGTACAGTAGATAAGGAACTTGTAGTTGTTTGTGTCCTTGTTCAGAATAGGCTTCTTCAGCCAGGATTGTCTAAGGGAGGATATCCAAATGGTTTCTGGTCCCTTAAGGCCATCTGTGCTAAGGTGTACAGTACATCAATCAGGGGAGGTATCAGGCCTTCAAGGCCTTTTCGTCTTAGGGACGAACTCTTTATTTCCCTCTAGTTTCTAGTTTTCAGAGAGAGTCATTAACCCTTCAACATCAACAAATTTTGTCAGCTATACCTTCAAAACACATTCATAATGTAAATACTTTCCACCACTTTTATAGAGAACATCTGAGTCTAAGCTAACATTTTCTTTCACCTGGATTGTGACAATACAATAGTCCCCTCCTTTTTTTTTTTTTTTTTGTGCTTTGATTTTTTTGAGGCAGAGTCTCACTCTAGTTCAGGCTGACCTGGAATTCACTATGTAGTCTCAGGTTGGCCTCAAACTTACAATGATCCTCCTACCTCTGCCTCCCAAGTGCTGGGATTAAAGACATGTGTCACCACGCCCAGCCCCCCCCCCTTTTTTTTGTTTTTTCCAGGTAGGGTCTCTATCTAGCCCAGGATGACCTCCCACCCTTCTTCCTGAGTGCTGGGACTAAAGGTGTACACCACACAGCCCAGCTCCCCTCCCCACCTTTTTTGAGACAGTGTCTTATGATGACCTTAAACGTATTATGTAGTTGAGGATGACTTTAAACGTCTCATCCTCCTGCCTCTATCTCTGGAGCGCTGGAATTACAGGAATATGACACACACCTGGTTTATGTGGTGCTGGGTATTGGAACCCAGGGCTTTCTTCATGTTAGCCAAGCACTCTACCAATTGAGTTACATCCTCAGTCCCACAATAGCCTTTTATTTATTTGTTTGTTTTTTGTTTTTGTTTTTTCCAGGTGGGGTCTCACTCTAGCCCAGTAGCCTTTTAACAATTCCCCTGTTCCTATTTTCATGCCACTATACAAGCTAGAGTAATTTTTTTCTCTCTCTGGCTGAGGGTTAAAGTCAGTGCTACATGTACTGTCACTGAATACACTCTCACATTAGCCTGATCATTTTTAAAGGTCTGAATGCATCAAAACTCTCCTTAAAACTCTCCAGTCAGTTCTCATCACATTCACATCCATTTCTCCCTAGGTCTCTTTGAGCTCATCTCCTAGCATACTCCTCAATGTTTATTTAGCTCCAACCACAAGAGTTCCTTCATGTTCCTAATGTATGACAAACAATTTATCAAATAAGCATTCTATCCCACTATCATGTTCTAGTCACCTACCCTGTTTTATGTTTTGAGATAACACTTGTCATCACCTGACATTTTTTATCTTCTTCCATGAGAATGTAAACTCTGACAGCAAAGGTATTGTCTGTTCTAAGTCCCCCCCACACACACCTTTTTAATTTTTTTTTAAAATTTTCGAGTTAGGGTCTTGCTGTAGCCCAGGCTGACCTGGAATTCACTCGGTAGTCTCAGGGTAGCCTTGAACTCACTTTGATCCTCCTACCTCTACCTCCCCTGGGATTAGAGACATGTTCCACCACACCTGACTTCCCCAGTGTTCTTGTTTGCAACATCTTTTTTTTTTTTTTAAGGCAGGGTCACATTCTAAGATCTCAGACTGACCTGGAATTCATTCTGTAGCTCCAGGATGGCCTTGAACTACCACCAATCTTCCTACCTCTGCCTCCTGAGTGTTGAGGTTAAAGGTTCGTATATCTATATAAAAAGTTCTAAGAAGTTTTCATTTCATGAAAGACAAAAAAAACCTAATTGCTCAGAAACATGATCTTTAACCACTGAGCCATGTCCCTAGCCCAAGACACAATCTTTTTTTTTTTTTTTTTTTGAGGTAAGGTCTCACTGTAGCCCAGGCTGACCTCACTCTGTATTCTCAGGGTGGCCTTGAACTCTCGGACATCCTCCTACCTCTACCTCCCAAGTGCTGGGATTAAAGGCATGGGCCACAACACCTGGCTACACAATCTTTTTTTTTGTTTTTGTTTTTTCTTGCTAGGGTCTTGCTCTAGCCTAGGCTGGAATTGACTATGTATTCTCAGGGTGGCCTCACAGAAATCCTCCTACCTCTGTCTCCAGAGTGCTAGGATTAAAGGCCTGTGCCACCATGGGCTGAGACACACAATCTTTAAATAACAAAAATACTTTCAAAATGAAGATAGATTCCACAGCATCCATCAGGAATTTCAGCTGTAGGAAATGATGGATGATAATGTTCAAGCATTCAGGCCTGACAAATGTATCAGGCTTGCAAGCACGTGGCAGGGATCAAGTACCTAATTAAATGAATCTTCTTGTTACATGTTCACCAGCTCATAAACAGATGGTGACCCAGACCAGACTGCCCTGATGACTCGGCTTGGAAGAAAGGAAATACATCACTGGAGAACCTTGGCATACGCCTAGGCAGGTGACACACACAGCTCAGGCTGTGATTACGGAGCCACTCCCAGTGCCAGGCAAGGAATCTTGTCCCATGACTAGTTCTCAGGGGAGTTCTCAGAGCCCGACGACCACAATTGGCCTCTTCCAGTTATAGGGGCTCTATGATCCGTGACTGTCATTACGCTCCTCAAATGAGTATTTTCGGTTCTTGCTCTTAAATGTTTAAGCATTTAATTCACGGATAAAGGAAGGCAATAGGATTTGTGTAAGTCAATTTTTAGCTCCTCTACTGGATCCCCGGGGTTGTCACGAGTACTCCTTGTCCCACAGTGCCCTGGAACTAGTTACTCCTCCAATACTGAACTCCCAACATGTCACCAGCCTAAACATTAACCTTCACACCCTCCTGGTATCTACCCCCAAATTTTCCCCATTATCAGCTCCTTTATACACGTCCTATACTGTTAGTCATAATCTACCCGTCAGGCATAGTCCTAAACCCACTCCTGTCCCCAGACTATCCTTTCCTGGAATCGCCAGTACGGTTCCCAGACGCCCCCATCACCTCAGCCAGCCAGCACTCACTCCCCCACGGCCCCCTCGCGGCGCCCCTCCTCGGCTCCGCCCCCGGGCTAAGGCCCCGCCCCCAGACGGGACGTCCAACTGCGCGGCGCCGGAAGCCCCGCCCCCGGCCGGTTGCTAGGCTCCGGCAGCCGGAAGTCCCGCCTGCCGAGTATTCGCCTCTGCCGCTGCCTCCGGCGTCGTTGTTGTTGTTGTGGTCTGTTCGCTGAAGTCCGCGGCTCCGAGAGCCGGCTCCGTCCCCTCCGCGTCGCCGCCATGAAGTGGATGTTCAAGGAGGATCACTCGCTGGGTAAGCGTCGGCCGCCGGCCGGGCCGCCCCGGGGCCGGAGCCCTGCT
Source organism: Orientallactaga sibirica (assembly GCA_036365145.1). Taxonomy (NCBI): domain Eukaryota; kingdom Metazoa; phylum Chordata; class Mammalia; order Rodentia; family Dipodidae; genus Orientallactaga; species Orientallactaga sibirica. The sequence goes on along the minus strand of JAEOAD010000017.1, from coordinate 37,762,584 downwards.
GCCCCCTCCCCCACTCGGGCCGCCCCGGGGCCGGGCCGGGCAGGGCAGGGCGGATGTCGCGTTCTGGGTTCGGGTCGCCGAGACCCTGTCATCTAGGCGGCGGCCTTCTTCCACGGACCCGGTGCCGTCGTCGCGGGTCCTTCCGGGAGTCCCCGGACCGAGCAGCGCGGCGGCGGAGACACGGGAACGAGCGCTTGGGGCGGGCGGAGGGAGGTTAGGGACCCGCCCCGGGCACGGAGGAGCGGCCGGCGGGGAAGGCTCGACGGTCAGCCCGGTGTGTTTCTCTCACAGAACACAGATGCGTAGAATCCGCGAAGATCAGAGCGAAATACCCCGACCGGGTTCCGGTGAGTGTGTGGACTCCCCGCCCCCTCAGCCCGCTGTCAGTCCTTGTGGTCTGGGAGCCCCGGCAGGGTCCAAGGGCCTTCAACAGTTGACGAGTGGAGGTGCCAGTGCCGTTGTAGCAGGACCCGGCCTGGCCTGTCTGCGGTGGGGCCGTGAGGGGCTGCTGGTGCTGTTCGGATGCCTCAGTGCTGAATCTTCCGATCTAGGCCACCAAGCGTCTGCAGCCTCCAGGCTCCCTCGCCAATTATGTAAGGAACCGTGTTCTAGGACAGGGCAACAGGTCACTACCACTTTTGGGAACGATGGTGGAGGGAGACTGTCACTATGGTCTTGGAAAGTGGTACTTTAGTCTCAGGACACTCAGCTTTAACTTTGAGCCATTAACGTCTACCTTCCTGTCTTCACCCTGACTCTGTCTTCCTTTCTTAACTGGTACATCTGCAAAGCCACTGAAAACTTCTTTGCCTTATGATCAATAATAAATATGATGCCGTGTTTCTGTCATGGTGGGGGAGACGGTTTCTGCTATTGCTATTGATTTTTCTTTTTGAAGGACATAAAGTCCGGGTACTGTCTAATTGCTTATAAACTGTTCCTTTGGGGAGAGAGTTAGACATATTGGTAACCTGTTTAGAGAGAGAAGCAACAGGCCAAATGAAACTTAGTTCTTGGCTGGCTGGGATTCCTAGGTATTCCCATTTGTACATTCATTCTTGTTTCCAGTGTACCTTGGGATTTTATTTTATTTTATTTTGGTTTTTCGAGGTAGGTTCTCCTTCTAGCCTAGGCTGACCTGGAATGTAGTCTGTGTCTCAGGGTGGCCTCAAACTCATGGTGATTCTCATACTTCTGCCTCCTGAGTGCTGGGACTAAAGGCATGTGCCTGATTTCTTGGGATTTTATTTCTCCAGTAGTTTGGATCCATTCTGGGATCCTAGATTAACAGGCTATAATTGAAACGTCAGCATAGAGTCTTGCATCTGTTAAGTGTTGAAAAGCTTAGTAGGTGTATTCCTCTCATAATGCTGAGATCAGAGAGGAGAGATATAACTAACCACAGAAAAGCACTTACGGTTTCCCTGTAACACATTTGTCTTGGTTCTTAACCTCCAGAGTATGGCTTCTTAAGCCATGGTCATATTTTCTCATGCTGAGCACTTGCACCCACGTTCTACCTTGCACATACTCTGCTCATCAGACAGTGTGAAACCAGAGCTTTAGGAAATACTGTCCTGATTATCCCTCCCTCCCTCCATTCTTCCCTTCTCTATCTCTCTGTATCTAAATTAGTATTAATTAATTCATTTTTAATTACTTTATTTGACAGAGAGAGGGGGAGAGAGAGTAAATGGGTGTGCCAGGGCCTCCGGCCACGGCAAACGAACTCCAGATGTGTGTGCCCCTTTGTGCATCTGGCTAATGTGGGTCCTGGGGAATCAAACCTGGGTCCTTTGGCTTTGCAGGCAAATGCCTTAACCACTAAGCCATCTTTCCAGCCCAAAAATTAGTATTAATTTATTTTCAGTGGTGGGTATCAAACTCAGGGCTTTGTTCATACTTGGAAAGTGCTGTACCACTGAGTTGATAACCTGAGCAGCTGACCTGTCTGGCTTTCCAGGTGATTGTGGAAAAAAGTCTCAGGCTCTCAGATTGTGGACATTGACAAAAGGAAGTACTTGGTTCCATCTGACATCACTGTGGCTCAGTTCATGTGGATCATCAGGAAAAGGATCCAGCTTCCTTCTGAGAAGGCAATCTTCCTGTTTGTGGATAAGACAGTCCCACAGTCAAGGTGAGAGGTGTTTACTAGATGAGCCTTCTGGTTTTTACAAATATGCTTGGCTGTTTACAGAATTCAAACCTTTGGAAGTATGAACACACTTTAAGGAGATCCTGAGTGTTCCAGGAGTAGGGGCTCACACCTTTAATCCTAGCAGTCAGGAGGCAGAGGTAAGAGGACTGCTGTGAATTTGAGGCCAGCCTGGGCTAGAGTGAGACCCTACCTTGAAAAGTGATGCACCTCTAATCTTAGATTCCTGCAAGAAGTTTCTGTGTGTATGTGTGGGTGTTCATATAGGTGTGGGTGCATGTGTTTGTGAGTGTGTGTGGAGGCCAGAGGTTGAAGTCGGCTGTCTTCCTCAATTCTTTTCTTTCTCTCTCTCTCTTCCCTCCTTCCTTCCCTCCTTCCTTCCCTCTTCCCTTCCCTCCTCCCTCCCTCCCTCCCTCCCTCCCTTTCTTTCTTTCTTTGAGACAGAGAGAGAGAATGGGTGCACCAGCAGCCTCTCAGCCACTGTGAATGAATTCCAGACATGTGTGCCCCCTTGTGGGCAAGTGTGGCATTGTGCCCTTACATCACTTGTCTGGGACCTGGAGAATAGGGTGGGCATTCTTAGGTTTGGCAGGCAGGCACCTTCACCGCTAAGCCATCTCTCCAACCCTCTTTTTTAATTTTGGTTTTTCAAGGTAAGATCTCACTCTAGCTCAGGCTGACCTGAAATTCAGTATGTAGTCTCAGGGTGGCCTCGAACTCACGACAATCCTCCTTACCTCTGCCTCCCAAGTGCTGGGATTAAAGGCGTGCGCCACCATGCCTGGCCCTCAATTGCTTTTTACTTTTTTTTTTTCCTTCTTCTTTTTACTTTTTTTTTTTAAACTGAGGCAAGATCTCTCATTTGAACTCTGTGATTCAGCAAGTTTGGCTAGCCAGTTTACTCGGGGATCTGTCTGGCATGCTCTGGGATTACAGACAGGCTGCTATGCCCACCCAGTATTTACATGGAAGCGGGGGATCTGAACTCTGGTTATCATGCTCATGTGGTAAACACTTTTCCCACTGGGCCCTCTACCCAGCAAGAATTCTTTTTTGGAGGTAGGTCAGGCTAACCTGGAATTCACTATGCAGTCTCAGGGTGATCTTGAACTCACAGCAGTCTTCCTGCCTCTGCCTCCCAAGTGCTGGGATTAAAGGCGTGTGCCACCATGACTGGTTTAAGAATTCTTTAAAACAATTGAGAACTTTCTTGGGCTTAAGCCTTCACCTAATGATTGATGAAAATTCGCCTTGTTGCTTTCTTCCAGCAGCTTGTAAGCCCCAATGAGGCTCTTCAGTTAATCATCCTGCTTGCTTACTCTATAAATGTAGTCAACTCTGCCTTTGTGAGAGTCAGAATCTGCCCGATTCTCAAGTCTGATAAATGGCTGCTGTCCAGTAAAGGGCTTGAAGTCTCTAAGGATATATATACCACCCTGTCGCCACCAGCTTTGACTGTCTGTTTAACAGACTTTTGTGCTCCCTGGAAGCAATCTTTGTAATATAAATTGAAGCCTGAATTTAGGCAGGGGGCCATTATTATTCCTCTCTTTGGTGAAAAGACAGCTTAGGGTTTTTTTTTTGTTTGTTTTCTTTTGTTTTTCTGAGGTAGGGTCTTGCTGTAGCCCAGGCTGACCTTGAATTCACTATGTAGTATCAGGGTGGCCTCGAACTCATGGCAATCCTCCTACCTCTACTAGCTTGATCTCTGTGAATGTTTTTATGGTGGTGGTGGGGTGTGTGTGGGAGAAATGGGAGAGGGGAGGGAGAGACACAGACAGGTCAGAGCCTGCCCACTGGGTGCTGCTGGTCTGTAAAAGCTCTTTTCTCTGCAAGCTGTGTTGTTTCCAAAGGTACGCTTGTCACCTTTGGGATCCTCTTACCCTCCATTCATAGGCCTCTGGATAGTGTGTTGCAGGTTATACTCTTTTTTTTTTTTTTTTTTTGGTTTTCTGAGATAGGGTCTCTCTGTAGCTCAGGCTGACCTGGAATTCACTATGTAGTCTCAGGGTAGCTTTGAACTCATGGCGATCCTCCTACCTCTGCCTCTCGAGTGTTGAGATTAAAGGTGTGCGCCACCACACCTGGTGAACATTTTTTTTTGTTTGTTTTTTTAAATTTTTGTTTATTTTTATTTATTTATTAGCAACAGACAGAGGCAGAGAGAGAGAGAATGGGTGCACCAGGGCCTCCAGCCCCTGCAAATGAACTCCAGATGCATGTGCCACTTTGTGCATTTGTCTTATGTGGGTACTGGGGAATTGAGCTTCAAACCAGGATTCTTAGGCTTCACAAACAAGCCTTAACTGCAAAGCCATCTCTCCAGCCCTATTTGGAACTTTTGTAGCACCTTGGTGATCTTGTTTCCTCCTTCTTGGAGGTAGTGTCTTAGTGGAATAGGTGATTAGGACCTCTGGCATTGTGTTTTCCTTAATGCTGATAGTCTGTCACTTTATTTTATTTTTGTTGTGGTGCTGGGAATCCATTCCTGGGCCTTATTCATGCTAGCAGGTGCTCTGCTTCTGAGTTGTATCCTCACTCTTTTGCACTTCTGGAAGGAAATGGAGCAGGCTTCTGGAGACATTAAGATTTCTGTGATGGCTCATGATAATCTAGTAGTTAAAATGGCATGAAAGTCTTATCTGTCCCCTCCCCATTGTTCTTGAGGTATAAATAGAATTATGAGTGAAAAGTGATTCTCAGAGCAGCAGCAGAGGCTGCTTCAGGGCCATTTTCTCTCCAGGTACTTGTGGAAGAAAATTCTTCTGTCTCCTGTTTGCCTTTGTAGTCTGGTTTTGGTCTATGCTAAAGTAGATTACATGTGACCCAACTCAGGAGTTTAGGACTAAGTGACCAGAAACCCAGAAATTCAAATCCTGAATCCTGAGGATGTAGAGAATGCCTCAGGCCCTTTGCATAGTGAGTAATCATGTTTTACTTCATACTTCATGCAGCCATTCTTCATTTATTTTGGAGGTTTTCTTAGAACAAATTTGTTAGCCAAGCATGGTGGCTAATTTGTAATCCCAGCTTTTTGGAGGCTGAAACAGAAGGATTGAGAGTTTAGGTCCACCCTGGAGAATATAATGGGATTCTGTCCTAAAAAAATAAAGCCAAAGGAAGGGTATGACTCCTTACAGACAGAAATTGGCCTCGATATGACCTTGCAGTGCCTAGCAGTACCTTCACAAGACCCTTCTAATAGGACAAAAAGATGATGACATCAAATTAAAAGAGAGACTAATGGATAGAGGGAGGGGATATGATGGAGAGTGGAATTCTGAAGGGGAATGGGGGAGGGAAGGGAAATATCATGGTTTAATGTCTGTAAATACAGAAGTTGTCTGTAAAAAAAAAAAAAACTTAAAAATAAAACTTTAATAGAAAAAAAGTAAACAAACTCCAGGCTGGAGAGATGAATCTTTGCGGTTAAGGTACTTGCCTGCAAAGCCTAAGGACTCAGGTTCTATTCCCCAGTATCCGCATTAAGTCAGATGCACAAGGTGGCATATGCATCTGGAGTTTGTTTGCAGTGGCTACAGGCCCTGGTGTACCCTTATTTTCTCTCTCCCCTGAATAAAATTTTTTTTTGTTGTTGTTTTTTTGAGGTTTGGTCTCACTCTAGCTCAGGCTGACCTGGAATTTACTATGTAGTCTCAGGGTGACCTTGAACTCATGGCAATCCTACCTCTGCCTCCCAAGTGCTGGGATTAAAGACATGCGCCACCACACCCGGGTTCCAAATACATTTTTTTAAAAAGTATTTATTTATTTGAGAGAGAGAGAGAAACAGAAAGAGGGAGGGAGACAGAGAGAGAATGGGCATGCCACAGTTTCTAGCCACTGCAAATGAGTTCCAGATGCATGTGCTATCATGTTCATCTGGCTTATGTGGGTACTGGGGAATCCAACCTGGGTTGTTAGGCTTTGCAGGTAATCGCCTTAACTGCTAAACCATCTCTCTAGCCCCCCCAAATAAATAAATTAAATAAATTAAAACCCAACCCCAAACAAAAAATAACACCAATAAAAACAAACCCAAGTTTGTTTATAAACAAGAGGCATGTGATATCATCGGGCTCCAGGCAAATGTAATTATCTTTAGCAGCTTAAGGAAAATGCCACACCATAGGGTCTCCTTCCCAAATCTGGTGTGACTCAGCTTCTTCATATCCTCCCTAAAGGCTTTAGCAGCCTCTTTCCAACCTCCTGAGGGAAGCTTGGAGCTGCCTCTAATCTTCACCTAGGGCTTATAGACTGCAGAGTATGGCTGGGGAAATCAGTCTAGAGAAAGAATGAATCCTGGTTTGCAGGAGACTTCCCATCCCAATCACCTGACAGGGATGCATAAGGATCAACATTGTCTAAGGTTGACCAGAGTAATTTTTGTTCTTACATACTGATTCTAGATTTTTAAAATTTTATTTATTTATTTATTTGGCTTTTCTAGGTAGGGTTGCACTCTAGCCCAGGCTGACTTGGAATTCACTATGTAGTGTCAGGGTGGCCTGGAACTCATGGTGATCCTCCTATGTCTGCCTCCCGAATGCTGGTATTAAAGGGATGTGCTACCACACCTGGCTAAATTAGCACTTTTGATAATTTAGGGGTAAATGTCTCTCTAAAGAGGTCTATTTGAGGAATAGCAGAATATTCTATCAGAGAAATACCAGTTAAAAGGAATAATAAGTACTTCCTCTTTATATTTTAGAATCTCTGGAGATCCTCATTTTGCAGCCAGTGCCTTTCCATGTTCCATAGTAGTGGTCACTGACCTCCCACCTCACCCCACCCATCCTGCCTGGCTGGAAGAGAGGGAAGTCCAGGTACAGGGGAGGCTCGTGACTGTGAGCTCCACAGCAGATGGCTGGCTAGGTGTACTCAACAGGCCAGGCTGTTCTTGACTCAGGCTAGATCTCACAGCTTTCAATAACCTGCCCTCCTTTTTGAGGGCTTGCCGTAGTTCCAAAGTGATTGGTTACCCACATAGCTGCAGGTCAGCCTCCCTTAATTTGTAGGGCTATTGAGTCTAAATGTGAATCCTGCTGAACTTGCTTGTATTATTGGCCAGTTCCTTTTCTGGAGAAGTGGTTTTGCTTGGATCTTTGTGATCCTGCATGGAGTGGGGAGCAGGCTTTAAGCAGTTTAGGTTTGCTTCACTCAGTAATTCCACCTCATCTTAGATTGCCTCCATGGCTTGCATCTATCATTGGCTTTTTCCCATGAGAGTCAAAGGAGTTTGGGAGGTGGTAGTGCCTCTGGTAGCCCAGACCAGCACCCTTTTAGATGGCTGCATTAGTATTGGATGCCACAGAACTACATGCAGCCATCTCCCAGTAATTTAGGCAGGAAGCCTTGAAGCTACAGTGTTAGTTGTGATTTTTTTTTTCCAAGGCAGCATCTCACTTTGGCCCAAGCTGACCTGAAATTAACTATGTAGTCTCAGGGTGGCCTCGAACTCAAGGCAATCCTCCCACCTCTGCCTCTCGAGTGCTGGGATTAAAGGTGTAAGGTGTGTACCACCCTACCTGACTGATGAGTTTTATTTGAGAGTTTGAGATACGGGGGGTGGGGCACGTAGGGCCTTCAGCCATTGCAAATGAACTCCAGATGCATGTGCCACTTTGTGTATCTGGTTACGTGGGTCCTGGGGAATTGAACCTGGGTCCTTTGGCTTTGCAGGCAAATGCCTTAACCACTAATCCAGCAAGCCTGGGGAGCTCACCTATCAGAGGTGTTAGAGCTGCCTCTGTGGCCATTTCTGCAGTGGCTTGTTCTGTGCTGCATGGCTCAGGCCTTCAATTCTGAGAGTGAATCTCACTCTTTCTGAAGATTATGGACAGTGTCCTAAACTGACACACCAACCTCTGCAGTACACTGTCTCCAGCCCAGGTTCATATTTTGCCCCCTTGCATTTCCATTTGAATAAACATTTTTTTTTTTTTTTTTTTGAGGTAGGGTTTCTTTCTAGCTCAGGCTGATCTGGAATTCACTATGTAGTCTCAGGTTGGTTTTGAACCCATGGTGATCCTCCAACCACCTCTGCCTCTTGAGTGCTGGAATTAAAGGCATGTGCCACCACACTTAGCAAGCAGTTCGTAGTTTTTAATTTTTATTTATTTGAGAGTGACAGACAGAGAAAGAGGCAGAGAAAGACAGAGAATGGGCACACCAGGGCCTCCAGCCACTGCAAACGAACTCTAGATGCATGAGCCACATTGTGCATCTGGCTTACGTGGGTACTGGGGAATTGAGCCTCGAACCAGGGTCCTTAGGCTTCACAAGCAAGTGCTTAACCGCTAAACCATCTCTCCAGCCCAGTTCCTAGTTTTTTTTGTTTGTTGTTTTTTCAAGGTAGGGTCTCATTCCAGCTCCAGCTGACCTGGAATTCACTATGTAGTCTCAGGGTGGCCCAAACTCATGAGGATCCTCCTACCTCTGCCTCCCGAGTGCTGGGATTAAAGGCGTGCATCATCACACCTGGCTAGTTCCTAGTTTTTTTTTTTTTTTTTTTTTTTTTTTTTGCCTTTGCGAGGTAGGGTCTCACTTTTAGCTCAGGCTGACCTGGAATTAACTATGTAGTCTCAGGGTAGCCTCGAACTCATGGTGATCCTCCTACACCTCTGCCTCCCGAGTGCTGGGATTAAAGGCATGCACCACCACGCCCGGAGTTCCTAGTTTTTTGATGGGGTAGGTTATTTGGTCTTTGATGAATAGATAATGATAGTTGCCTACTTCATCAGATTTTTGTGAGAATAAAAAGTTATGTGTCAACTTTTAGAATTAGTATTTGCTATTATAGTTAGGGGTTTTTAAAAAAAAGTATTTGTTTTGGGCTGGAGAAATGGCTTAGCGGTTAAGGCGCCTGTCTCCTAAGCCCAAAGAATGCCAGTTCCAATCTCCAGCGGTTCCAATCTCCAGGTCCCACGGTTAGCCAGATGCAAAGTGACGCAAGGGCGCAATGCCACACTTGACCACAAGGGGACACACACATCTGGATTTTGCGCCCATCTCTGTCTTCCTCTCCTTCCCTCCCTCTCTCTCTCTGTCTTTCTCCAAACAACAACAACAAAAAAAAATAGTATTTGTGGGCTAGAGAGATGGCATAGCAATTAAGGTACTTGCCAGCAAAGCCCAAGGACCCAGGTTTAATTCCCCAGTGCCCACGTAAAGCCAGATGTACAAGGTGGCACATGCATCTAGAGTTCATTTGCAGTGGCTAGAGGCCCTAGCCCACCCATTTAAAAAATAAATAAAAAAGTATTTGTGGTTGGGCGTGGTGGCACACTCCTTTAATCCCAGCACTGGGGAGGCAGAGGTAGGAGGATCATTGTGAGTTCAAGGCCAGCCTGAGACTACAGAGTGAATTCCAGTTCAGCCTAGGCTGGAGCGAAACCCTACCTTGAAAAACAACAACAACAACAAAAAAGTATTTGTGAATGAGAGAGAGAGAAATAGAGACAGAGGCAATGGGTGCAGCGCCAGAGCCTTTTGCCACTGCAAATGAACTCCAAATGCATGAACCACTTTGTGCATCTGGCGTTATGTGGGTACTGGGAATTGAATCCAGGGCATCAGACTTTGCAAGCAAATGCCTAACTGTTGAGCCATCTCTCCAGCCCCAGAACTTGAACTTCTGATCCTCCTGCCTTCACCTCCCAATGCTTTTACAGGAGTGTGCCACCACACATGATTTATGTGGTGCTGGGGTTAAATCCGGTCTTTGAATGTGCTAGACAAGCATTCTACCAAAAGCTATATCCCTTGCTATGCTACATTTTAAACATTTATTCTGACCTAGACCTCTCCAGGCTAGTGGCCCTGGATCAGCATGTTACTGCTAGCTCTGGTTGACCCTACCACACATTTCAAATAGTAAATTCTTGTGACCAGAGCTTGTATGAGGTTGCAGGTGTTACTAGTCACACTCTGAGACAAATCAGTTTGATTTGTCTCTTGGCAGAGAACTAGATTGGGTCTCCAGTGCAGCTGTTTTTAGGCATAGAGAAAGCTGCTTTCTCACCCACATACTTAAAGAATCTGTTTTTGGAGGGTTCTTTGGAAGCTTGAGCAATTTTTCATTCATTTATTTATTTGCAGTGCTGGGGATCCAACTTAGAGCATCACACATGCTAGGCAAGCACTTTACCACTGAATTACATTCCCAGCCTAGGAAAGGGTTCTTTGGATCCTAGATGACAATGAGAAGTTTTTGTTTTATTTTTACATTGTTATTTACATGAATGAAAGAGAGAGAGAGAGAGAGAGAGAATTAAAGAGAATGAATATGAAGGAATGCATGTGTAAGGGCACACACACTAGGGCCCTCTTGTCACTATAAATGAAGCTGCATACACTTTGTCTGGCTTTACATGAGCAGGCATTTTTTTTTTTTTTTTTTTTTTTTTGGTTTTTGCAAGGTAGGGTCTCACTCTGGTCAGGCTGACCTGGAAATGAAGTCTCAGGGTGGCCTCGAACTCTCAGCGATCCTCCTACCTCTGCCTCCCGAGTGCTGGGATTAAAGGCGTGCGCCACCACGCCCGGCTTGAGCAGGCATTTTGTAAGCAAGCATCTTTAATAGCTGAGCCATCTCCCCAGCCCAGTGTAAGAGGGTCTTTTTTTTTTTTTTTTTTTGGTTTTTGGAGGTATGATCTTGCTCTAGCCCAGGCTGACCTGGACTTCACAATAGTTTCAGGCTCGCCTTGTACTCACAGTTACCCTTTCCTCAACCACCCAAGTATAAGAGGACCTTTTTGTTTTGTTTTTTCAAGGTAGGATCTCACTCTAGATGGTCTTTTTTTTTTTTTTTTTTTTTTTTTTTGGACAAATGAGCCACTATGTGCATCTGGCTTGTGTGGGTACTAGGGAATGGAGCCTGGGTTGTTAGGCTTCACAGGCAAGCATTTTAATGGGTAAGCCATCTCTCCAGCCTGGAGGGTCTTTTCGAGCAAACTGATGTAGATCTCTTGGGGCTCAAAGTGTTTGGCCTGGGAGCTTCTATAAGAAAATGAACCCTCTAGCTGGGTGTGGTAGTGCATTCCTTTAATCCCTGCACTTGGGAGGCAGAGGTAGGAGGAGCACCCTGAGCGACATAGTGAATTCCATACCCCAATATGTTCTTTTTTACAAGGTTCCCTGCTTACGTATGAATGGGCCTTATTCTTTTCACTTAGTTATTCCCCTGCCATTTAAAGGCATTCAAGTACCTTCCTCATTCAAGGAGTTGACTTTTTTTTTCCTTTTTGTTTTTTATGAATTAGTGTCTCATATAGCCCTAACTCGCCGGTAAATTTTGTGTAGCCAAGGATGACCTTGAACTTCTGATTCTCCAGCCTTCCACCTGAGATTACAGGTGTGTGCTGCCATGCCCAGTTTTATGTGGTATTAAGGATCATGTGTGCTCGGCAAGCTCTCTGGTACGACTGAGCTACATCCTCAGCTCCTAATCTTTTCATGGCTATTTTCTTTCAGTAGGACAGATTGCAGGTCACAGCAGGCACTGAGAGCTGAGTTATTTTTACCTCTGACCACCAATGTTCAAACAAGCACATTATCCTTGGGTCTTCTTTGTCTTCCTGTTATCTGAACTCAATTCTCAATGACTTTATTTATTTTGTTTTGTTTTGTTCTTCTCTTTCAAGCCTAACTATGGGACAGCTTTACGAGAAGGAAAAAGATGAAGATGGATTCTTGTATGTGGCCTACAGTGGAGAGAACACTTTTGGCTTCTGAGGGCAATTGCTGAGCTAGGTGCACTGTTCCTGCTTGTGTATCTTGTAAATAGCCGGCTATTTTCAGTTATTATACCAAAACCTCTTCACATAGACCTATTAGTGCATTTGTAACTGGATTTATTTCTTAATATATTGGAAGGTTTTGTTTCCTTAGATTAGTAAATTATCATACAGAGTTTTATTTTGAGTTTTTTCTTTTTGTGCATTGTCCTCAAGGCTATATTCTCTAGGGACTTTGTTCCTCTGGGAATCATTTAATGAAGATATTTCCACAATGAAGTGAGGTAGGTGTGGTATTAAAGTGAAATGGAAGGAGATGATGCATTTATTCTGGATTATGTTTGAAGTGTTAGATGGCTAAGTATTAAAAGCATTCAAATTAAATCCTTAGCAATCAGAACACTTGCTTCACTAGATTTTGCCAACTGCAAATCATGTTGGATTGAGCTAATATGTTCTTTCTGAAACTACTACAGTAAATAATTAACAATAAAACTTCCTCTTATAAAGGCATTGCAAGTGTGACCATGTTCTTTATTCACCTGCATTTTGATGAGTCAGAGAAATAGCTGTTATGTATGCTAAGCCAGGAAAGGCTTGTGGAGTCTATAATAGCATGACCTAGGGTAAGAAACAGTGGCTGGTGTCAAAAACAGAGTTTGTTTGTTTGTTTTTTTTTTTTTGAGATAGGGTCTTCATGTAGCCCAGGCTGACCTAGAATTCATTATGTAATCTCAGTGTGTCCTTGAACTCATGCAATCCTCCTACCTCTGCATCCTGAGTGCTGGGATTAAAGGCATGTGCCACCATGTCTGGTTTATACAGAATTTTTTGTTAGTGGTTAATATATTCACATGATTCACATAGAATATAAAAAGGTATATAATGCAGAGTTTTATATACCATTGTTTTTGATCTCTGCTCCTTATAGGAAACTACTTTTACAGTCTTTTTCTCAGTAGTTATTTATTTATTTTTTTTTGAGATAGGTCTTACTGTAGCTCAGGCTGATCTGGAATTCACTATGTAGTCTCAGAATGGCCTCAGACTCACAGTGATCCTCCTACCTCTGCCTCCCAAGTACTGGGATTAAAGGCATGCGCTACCTCACCTGGCTTTATTTATTTATTTTTAAAAATTATTTTGAGAGAGAATGGGCACACCAGAGCATCTAACCACTGTGAACAAACTACAGACACATGCGCCACCATGTACATCTGGCTTATGTGGGTCCTGGGGAATTAGACCTGGGTCCTTTGGCTTTGCAGGCAAATGCCTTAACTGCTAAGCCATCTCTCCAGCCCAGCTTTATTTTATTTATTTTAATTTATTATTGTTTTTTAGAGAACACAAGGGGGGAGGGAGGCTGCGATCAAACTCCAGATGTTGCGCCACCTGGTGGGCATGTGCAACCTTACGCTTGCCTCACCTTTGTGTGTCTGGCTAAAGTGGGATCTGGAGAGAGATCAAATGTGGGTCCTTATGCTTCATAGGCAAGAGCCTTAACCACTAAGCTATCTTTCCAGCCCTATTTTATTTAAAAAAACTCTAAAAAATATTATTTATTTATTTGCAAGCAGAAAGAGAGAGAGAGAGGTAAAAGAGAGAATGGGCACACCAGGGCCTCTAGCCACTGCAAAAAACTCCAGATGCATTTGCCCCTGTGCATCTGGCTTACATGGGTCCTGGGGAATCGAACCTGGGTCCTTTGGCCTTGAGGCAAACACCTTAACCGCTAAGCCATCACTCCAGCCACAGCCCTATTTTATTTATTTATTTTTCTTTTTTCTTTTTCTTTTTTTTGGGGGGTAGGGTTTCACTCTAGCTCAGGCTAACCTGGAATTCACTATGTAGTCTCAGGGTGGCCTTGAACTCACATTTATTTATTTATTTGAGACAGAGAGGGAGAGTGAGAATAGGCGTGTCAGAGCCTCTAGCCACTGCAAACGAACTCCATATGTGTGTTCCCCCTTGTGCATTTGGCTTATGTGGGACCTGGAGAATAGAACTGTGGTCCTTATGCTTCAGGCATGCTCCTTAACCACTAAGCCATCTCTCCAGCCCTGTTTTTTTTTTTTATTTATCTTTTTGGCTTTTCGAGGTTGGGTCTCACTCTAGCTCAGGCTGACCTAGAATTCACTATGTCGTCTCAGGGTGGCCTCGAACTCCTGGCGATCCTCCTACCTCTGCCTCCCAAATCCTGGGATTAAAGGAAGGTGCCACCACGCCCAGCCCTATTTTATTTTTAAAAGATTTAAAAAAATTTTTACTTATTTATTTGAGACCGAGAAGGGAGGAGGAAAGAGGAGGGTGCACCAGGGCCTCTGGCCACTGCAAACAAACTCCAAATGCATGGACCACCATATGCATCTGGCTTACATGGGACCTGGAGAATTGAACCATGGTCCTTAGGCTTTGCAAACATGTTCCTTAACCGCTAAGCCATCTCTCCAGCCCTATTTTATTTTAAAGTATTTATTTATGAAAGAGAGATAGAAAGAAGAGGAAAGAGTGAGCATGGGTGTGTCAGGGCCTCCTGCTACTGTATGTTTCTGGCTTTATGTGGGTACAGGGGAATCAAACCTGGGCCTTTGTGCTTTGCCAGCAAGTACCTTAACCACTGAGCAATCTCTCCAGTCTCCCCCCTTTTTTGGGGGGGGTTCGAGGTAGGGTCTCACTGTAGTCCAGGCTGATGTGGAATTTACTCTGTAGTCTCAGAGTGGCCTTGAACTCATGGTGATCCTCCTACCTCTCCCTCCCAAGTGCTGGGATTGAAGGTGTGTGTCACGACACTCAGCCCTCTCTTTTTTTTTGGTAAACATTATAGCCTCATCTTTCCATATCAAGCTGGTACACATACATCCTTTTAGATGTACATATGTTCAAGGGGCCCTCTCTAGTCTCCTTTTAAAAATAGCTGGGTGTGGTGGCACATGCCTTTAATCCAAGCACTTGGGAAGCAGAGGTAGGTGGATCGCCTTGAGTTCAAGGTCACCCTGAGACTACATAGTGAATTCCAGGTCAGCCAGAGCTAGAGTGAGACCCTACCTCAAAACAAAACAAAACAAAACAAAATAAAACAAAAGATTATATGTCTCCTGGCTCTCGTTTCTTAATTTCTCACAAATTAATATGGATATGTACTCTTGCCAGGACATCTCACAAAAAAATGGCTTGGATTTTCTCTGAATCTTCCACAGATGGACATTGTTGGTAGCTAAAGCCATACATCGGTCTCCAGAGTAAGGAAACATATAGTTAAAGCTCGGCAGGGTGCCACACTCCTGTAAATAAGACCTTGAAAATACAGGGGGGAAGATCAGCAGTTCAAGGCCAGCCTGGATTACATTGTCCAAACAAACATGTAGTTAAAATATTTTTTTTTGTTTTTATTATTTTTTGGGGGGAGGCAGGCAGATGGCACACCAGGACCTCTAGCTATTGTAGAAATCTTCAGACATGAAAGCCAGGCATGGTGGAGCGTGCCTTTAATCCCATCACTTGGGAGGCAGTGGTAGGAGGATCGCCATGAGTTCGAGGCCACCCTAGGACTATATAGTGAATTCCAGGTCAGCCTGGGCTAGAGCAAGACCCTACCTTGAAAAACAAAACAAAAAACCAAAACCAAACCAAAACAAAACAAAATTCCAGACATGGCTGGAGAGGTGGCATAGTGGTTAAGGAACTTGCCTGCAAAGCCAAAGGACCTCAGTTTGATTCCCTAGGACCTATGTAGCCAGATGCAGAAGGTGGTGTATGCATTTGGAGTTTGTTTGCAGTGGCTGGAAGCCCTGCTCTGCTCTCTCTCTTTGCCTGTTCCCCTCTCTCAAATAAATAAATAAATAAATAAATAAATAAATAAATAAATAAATAAATAAGAAAGAAAAAATATTAGTAAACAAAAAGACACAAAAACTCTAGACACATGTGTCTCCTTGTGTAACAGACAGCTTCAGGTTCGCTGAGATGAACTTCCAGACCAGGCACAGTTATGGAGGAAGGGATATTTATTGAAGCTTACAGATCCAGGGGAAGTTCCATAATGGCAGAAGAAACTGGCCTGTCTTCACAGGACCAAACACAGAAAGCAACGCCACAAGCCACACAGCACAGCACACTTCAGGAACTCCCTCTAGGCACACTTTGCATATCTTTACAATGGAATCTCAAACCCACCATCACACCTTAAGATCCGCCCAGTGACATTGCCTCTAGCAAGGTGGCTGCAGATGCAAACTATAAACTAATAAAACACTGAATATATTGGGGCCATATATTTAAACTACCACACCTTGTGTATCTGGCCTATTTGGGCACTGGGGAATCGAACCTGGGTCCTTAGGCTTTGTAGGCAAGTGTCTTAACCACTAAGCCATCTTTCCAGTCCCAAATGACAGCCCTGTTTTTTTATTTTTTATTTATCTTTTTGGCTTTTCGAGGTTGGGTCTCACTCTAGCTCAGGCTGACCTAGAATTCACTATGTCGTCTCAGGGTGGCCTCGAACTCCTGGCGATCCTCCTACCTCTGCCTCCCAAATCCTGGGATTAAAGGAAGGTGCCACCACGCCCAGCCCTATTTTATTTTTAAAAGATTTAAAAAAATTTTTACTTATTTATTTGAGACCGAGAAGGGAGGAGGAAAGAGGAGGAGGGTGCACCAGGGCCTCTGGCCACTGCAAACAAACTCCAAATGCATGGACCACCATATGCATCTGGCTTACATGGGACCTGGAGAATTGAACCATGGTCCTTAGGCTTTGCAAACATGTTCCTTAACCGCTAAGCCATCTCTCCAGCCCTATTTTATTTTAAAGTATTTATTTATGAAAGAGAGATAGAAAGAAGAGGAAAGAGTGAGCATGGGTGTGTCAGGGCCTCCTGCTACTGTATGTTTCTGGCTTTATGTGGGTACAGGGGAATCAAACCTGGGCCTTTGTGCTTTGCCAGCAAGTACCTTAACCACTGAGCAATCTCTCAGTCTCCCCCTTTTTTGGGGTTCGAGGTAGGGTCTCACTGTAGTCCAGGCTGATGTGGAATTTACTCTGTAGTCTCAGAGTGGCCTTGAACTCATGGTGATCCTCCTACCTCTCCCTCCCAAGTGCTGGGATTGAAGGTGTGTGTCACGACACTCAGCCCTCTCTTTTTTTTTTGTAAACATTATAGCCTCATCTTTCCATATCAAGCTGGTACACATACATCCTTTTAGATGTACATATATTTCAAGGGGCCCTCTCTAGTCTCCTTTTAAAAATAGCTGGGTGTGGTGGCACATGCCTTTAATCCAAGCACTTGGGAAGCAGAGGTAGGTGGATCGCCTTGAGTTCAAGGTCACCCTGAGACTACATAGTGAATTCCAGGTCAGCCAGAGCTAGAGTGAGACCCTACCTCAAAACAAAACAAAACAAAACAAAATAAAACAAAAGATTATATGTCTCCTGGCTCTCGTTTCTTAATTTCTCACAAATTAATATGGATATGTACTCTTGCCAGGACATCTCACAAAAAAATGGCTTGGATTTTCTCTGAATCTTCCACAGATGGACATTGTTGGTAGCTAAAGCCATACATCGGTCTCCAGAGTAAGGAAACATATAGTTAAAGCTAGGCAGGGTGCCACACTCCTGTAAATAAGACCTTGAAAATACAGGGGGGAAGATCAGCAGTTCAAGGCCAGCCTGGATTACATTGTCCAAACAAACATGTAGTTAAAATATTTTTTTTTTTGTTTTTATTATTTTTTGGGGGGAGGCAGGCAGATGGCACACCAGGACCTCTAGCTATTGTAGAAATCTTCAGACATGAAAGCCAGGCATGGTGGAGCGTGCCTTTAATCCCATCACTTGGGAGGCAGTGGTAGGAGGATCGCCATGAGTTCGAGGCCACCCTAGGACTATATAGTGAATTCCAGGTCAGCCTGGGCTAGAGCAAGACCCTACCTTGAAAAACAAAACAAAAAACCAAAACCAAACCAAAACAAAACAAAATTCCAGACATAGCTGGAGAGGTGGCATAGTGGTTAAGAACTTGCCTGCAAAGCCAAAAAGGACCTCAGTTTGATTCCCTAGGACCTATGTAGCCAGATGCAGAAGGTGGTGTATGCATTTGAGTTTGTTTGCAGTGGCTGGAAGCCCTGCTCTGCTCTCTCTCTTTGCCTGTTCCCCTCTCTCAAATAAATAAATAAATAAATAAATAAATAAATAAATAAATAAATAAATAAGAAAAAATATTAGTAAACAAAAAGACACAAAAACTCTAGACACATGTGTCACCTTGTGTAACAGACAGCTTCAGGTTCGCTGAGATGAACTTCCAGACCAGGCACAGTTATGGAGGAAGGGATATTTATTGAAGCTTACAGATCAAGGGGAAGTTCCATAATGGCAGAAGAAACTGGCCTGTCTTCACAGGACCAAACACAGAAAGCAACGCCACAAGCCACACAGCATAGCACACTTCAGGAACTCCCTCTAGGCACACTTTGCATATCTTTACAATGGAATCTCAAACCCACCATCACACCTTAAGATCCGCCCAGTGACATTGCCTCTAGCAAGGTGGCTGCAGATGCAAACTATAAACTAATAAAACACTGAATATATTGGGGGCCATATATTTAAACTACCACACCTTGTGTATCTGGCCTATTTGGGCACTGGGGAATCGAACCTGGGTCCTTAGGCTTTGTAGGCAAGTGTCTTAACCACTAAGCCATCTTTCCAGTCCCAAATGATGTTTTTTTCTTTTGGGTTTTTCAAGATAGGGTCTCACTCTAGCCTAGGCTGCCCTGGAATTCACTATGTAGTTTCAAGTTGACCTCGAACTCTTAGTGATCCTCCTACCTCTGCCTTCTGAGTGCTGGGATTAAAGGTATGCACCACCATGCCCTGCCAAAATTTTTTTGTTTTTTCTTTTTGGTTTTTCAAGGTAGGGTCTCACTTTAGCTCAGGCTGACCTGGAATTCACTAGGTACTCATGGTGATCCTCCTACCTCTGCCTCCCGAGTTCTGGGATTAAAGGCATATGCCACCACACCAGGCCAACAGCTTTTTTTTTTTTTTTTGGTTTTTCGAGGTAGGGTCTCACTGTGGCCCAGGCTGACCTGGAATTTATGTAGTCTCAGGGTAGCCTCGAATTCACGGCGATCCTCTTACCTCTGCCTCCCACGTGCTCAATTAAAGGCGTGCACCACCACACTCAGCTCTTTTTTTAAAAATATTTTTTATGGGGCTGGAGAGATGGCTTAGCGGTTAAACGCTTGCCTATGAAGCCTAAGGACCCTGGTTCGAGGCTCTTCTCCAGCCTCCCAGATGCACAAGGGGGTGCATGCATCTGGAGTTAAAGGCGTGCACCACCACACTCAGCCTATTTCTGTATCTCTCTTTAAACAAATAAAAATATTTTTTCCTTAAGTTTTAAAAAAAATAAAAAATATTTTTTATTTTTAAAATATTTTATTTGTTTATTTGACAGATAAGGGGGGGGGGCAGAGAGATAATATGGGCGTGCCATGGCCTCCAGACACTGCAAACGAACTCCAGACGAATGCATCCCCTTATGCATCTGGCTAACATGGATCCTGGGAAATCAAACCTGGGTCCTTTGGCCTTGCAGGCAAACGCCTTAACCACTAAGCCATCCCTCCAGCCCTATTTATTTATTCGAGAGAGAGAGAGAAAGAGCGAGTGAGAGAGAATGGGCATATCAGGGCCTCCAGCCACTGCAAATGAACTCAAATGCATATGCCTCCTTTTGCCTCTGGCTTATGTGAGTCCTGGGGAATTGAACTGGGGTCCTTTAGCTTTGCATGCAAATACCTTAACTGCTAAGCCATCTTTTCCAGCCTGGTTTTTTTTTTTTTTTTTTTTTTTTTTTTTTGAGACTCTACCCCAGGCTGGCCTGGAATTTAGGGTGATCCCCTACCTCACACAGCCTGTCGAGTGCTGGGATTATAGGCATGAGCCACCACATTCCCCTGCTCCTGCCTCCAAAGAGTTCTGGGATTACAGGTATGAGCCACCACTCTGGCTCTGTCATAAACTTCCTATTGGGTAAGAAACAGATCTTTAGTTTTATTTTGTTAACTATATAAACAGTCCAAGGGAATTCTATACTGATGGTTTTTTTTTTGTTTTTGAGGTAGGGTGTCACTGTAGCACAGGCTGACCTGGAATTCACTCTGTAGCCTCAAACTCATGGCAATCCTCCTACCTCTGCCTCCTGAGTGCTGGGATTAAAGGCATGCGCCACCATGCCTGGATATTGATGTTTCTTAATTGGGATCTGAAGAAGTGCTCTTCATTTAACATAAGCATCTTCAATGTCTTCCCCAAATTTGTCCAAATAAAATTTATGTACCTCTTAGCTGGTAGTTTCAAGTTAGAAGCAGGTGGAAACTGACTTTGGAATGAGCAAAGGAAAGGAGCAAGCAACAAGCTCTGTTACAGAAGAGTCTGGTTTGTAGTCACATACAATTAGCTCAAGCTGGCGTAAGCAATCAAAAGGCAGTTTAGTACTTCAGCTAGCATAGGAGATGGTTTGCTGCTTTATGCCTAGCTAAAACTAGGGATCAAATGATAACATCAGGGACTACATTTCTTGGTTTTGTTCCACTGTGTTGACTTTGTTTTCAGGCAGATTCCCTGTATTCAATGGTGAAGATGGCCCCATTGGTTTAGCAGCTCTTAAAACTCAGAAAAAAAAAAAGCCTTAATCCCAGCACTCGGGAGGCAGAGGTAGGAGGATTGCTGTGAGTTTGAGGCCAGCCTGAGACTACAGAGTGAATTCCAGGTATCTAGGTGCAGTGAGTGGCACATGCCTGGAGGCTGAGGCAGGAGGATCATTAAGGTCAAGCTGGGCAACACAGACCATGTTTCAAACAAAACAAGACAATCCTTTGGGGGACTCTGACCTTGTCTGTACCACCAATAGCCCTTCTTGGGCAAGGGACATGGAGGTAGGAATAGTGAGCCTCTCCATAGGAACAGAATTAAATTAAATAGAAATGGTGAAGAGCAGTCTTATAACCAAACAAACTCAACTCAGGAGTACCACTGATCAAGTAAGAAAAAAATGGGGGCTGGAGACATGGCTTAGTGGGTTAAGGTACTTGCCTGCAAAGCCAAAGGACCCAGGTTCAATTTCCTGGTATCCACGTAAGTCAGATGCACTTGGTGGTGCCTGTGTCTGGAGTTTGTTTGCGGCAGCTTGAGGCCCTGATGCACCCATGTATATTTTCTCTCTCTCAAGTAAATACAATACTTTTTTTAAAAAGTGAAAAGGCAAACGTCACTGAAAGTTGTCTCTCTCCCTCTCTCTCACCTAGCCCAGGTTGGCCTCTGACTCATTGTGTAGCACAGGATGATCTTGAACTTCTGATCTTCCTGCTTCCACCTCCCAAGTAGTGGCATTACATGTGTGCACCACCATACCCAGCCCAAGGATCCCTTTCAAGCAGAATTTGGAAGAAGGGGAAAACAAATGCTACTATTCTCAACCAATTTCATGATATTGATGGTAGAAAGCTTTAAAAAGTGCAACTTACTCCCTTTTATATCTTTATTTCTTTGCTTGATCTTAGAAGGCCGAGAAGTGATTACATCTTTATCTCTTCTTTTAAAATTAATTTTAATTTATTTATTTGCAAGCAGAGAGAGAGATAGAGAGAGATAGAAAAGAGGCAGACTGAGAATGGGCATGCCAGGGCCTCTAGCCACTACAAACGAACTCCAGATGCATGTGCCCCTTGTGCATCTGGCTTACATGGTCCTGGAAAATAGAACCAGATCCTTGGGCTTCACAGGCAAATGCCTTAACTGCTAAGCCATTTCTCCAGTCCACATCTTTCTTTCTTTCTTTTTTTTTTTTTTTCTTTTTGGCTTTTCAAGGTAGGGTCTCGCTCTAGCCCAGGCTGACCTGGAATTCACTCTGTAGTCTCAGGGTGGCCTTGAACTCACGGTGATCCTCCTACTTCTGCCTCTCAAGTGCTGGTATTAAAGGCGTGTGATACCACACCCGGCTATCTTTATTTCTTAGGGAAGAAAAAACAACCCCAAGAAAAACAAAAAATTCCTATGACTTGGAGGCAAAGACACAAGAGTAGGTAGGAGGATCTATATATACCTCTGTGATCAGTGTTGCTCTGTCCTCAGCTCAGAGGCAGGCTGTTGCTTATAGATATGGAGACAAGCAGAGCATACAAACACATATGTACATCCTGGTTTATGGCAAGAGATTCAAAGCATTTGCTCAGTAGCTTCTGTTGGGGAAAATCCTGTACTTCATTAGCAAAAGCTCTGGAAGTCTGGACTAGCAAATCGGAAATAGTTACTTCTGAGTGGTGGGGGCAGACAGGAAAGTCTTCTGTGTGCTCATACATGTGCTGTATCTGATCTTACTGCATCCTCACAAACCTACTGCTGAGTGGGTGTTGGTCCCATCTCAGTGGTGAGGACACTGACACTAATGATGTAGTTACCATCCAAAGATTAAACAACTGGTTTAACTTGGAGTTATAATTCTAACTCAGACCTAGTACCCAAGCCCATCCTTTTTCTGCTAGTTCAGATGGTAAGAAGCAAAAGTCCCTGCTTGTAAGTAACCTAAAGCAATGTACATAAAAATCCGACTCCCCCCCCCCACACCCACTGTAGGGTCTCACTGTAGCTCAGGCTGACCTGGAACTCAGTATGTACTCTCAGGTTGGCCTTGAACTCATGGAGATCCTCCTACCTCTGCCTCCCAAGTGCTGGGATTAAAGGCATATGCCACCACACCCGGCTTACTTTCCTGTTTCTTCTAAAAAAGTTATCAGATCCTGGGCTGGAGAGATGGCTTAGTGGTTAAGGTGCATGACTGTGAAGCCTAAGGACCTAGGTTCGATTTCCCAGTTAGCCACGTAAGCCGGCTGACTGCACAAGGTGGTGCATGAGTCTGGAGTTCGTTTGCAGTGGGTGGAAGCCCTGGTGTTCCCATTCTCTCTCTCTTTTGCTGTCTGTCTTCTCTTACTTTCTCTCTCAGCTTGCAAAAAAAAAAAGAAAAGAAAAGAAAAGAAAAGAAAAAGAAAAAGTTATCAGGATCTAGTAAAAGTCATCTGGAACAAAAATGGCTCTGATTTGGACATAGGAAACTCTCCAGTTCATTTTACTTGTTTTCTGTAGGTTTCCCACCCTGGAATCTTTCTGAGTTTGTGACTCTTGAATGCTCTTACACTCCATCATTGTATAATTCTTCTGAAGTATAACAAACAAAATATTAACCCATGTTGGCTTTTATCTCAGACTGTTGATATAATAAAATATGTACTGGGTAACTTCTAAGCAACTTTATTTTTTCCTAGTTCTAGAGGCTGGGAAGTTTCAGATTATTGGTGGATAGATTTGTTGAGATTCGTTCAAGCTGAGGCTTGACTTTAAGTCCTTATTCTACTGCCTCCATCTCCAACTTCTGGGATTATAGATATGCCTAGCTTCTAGGGTCTCTTAAAAGGGCATGAATCCATTTCATGAAGGCTTTGCTCTCAAGAGCTGGACCACCTTCCAAAGCCTCCCTCACCTAATTCCATCACACTGGGAGTAAGGATTTCAATGACTGAAATTGTGAGGATACTGACAGTGATACAGATATTCATGTGCCATCTGCTGCTTTTAGCACCAGTGAGTGAGCTGCTTTAGTCTGCTTTGCCATTCCCTTACCCAATTCCTGCATTTCTCTGCAAACTGGTTTCTTCTCCCAGCAGTTTCTGACACCTATGGTCAAAGGACATTCATGGAACTGGGTAAGTTGAGCAACAGTAATACAGAATGAAAATACCAGCTGAAAGGTCATCCACTGGTCAAAATGTTAAATTTAAAAAGGGAAGTTGCTGAAACCTTGCATAGGAGGGAATATATGCATACATATTTGGAAGGGTCAGGGTCCTAAAAATAGATCAAGAAGAACACTTCTATGTTTCAACCAAATCTTATTCAAAGCAAATGGGCAAACTAGACGGAACGTGCCTCTGTTGTTGGGTAGAGCTTGGGTTGCACACGGGATCGTTTCCCAGTATTTCCTGAGCCATGGTACATAAAGGTCTGTTGTTGAACTGAAGACAGATGCTGGGAATGGGCTCTGATCCTGCTCCCCTGGCAGGCTGGTCTCACCACCAAGGGCCCCACTGCTCCTTTCCTGTGAGCATGCTGCTGGGTTTCAATGTGCTTTTTATTCTCCTGGCTGCACGAGTGAACTGCCATCACTGTTTCCATTGTGAGCACTTCCCTGTCAGGAACCAAGCCCAATTTCAGGGTGCATGTGCTTAAGACCAACATTTGGCAGCCTGTGTTCCCTCCTGGGGTGACTTTCTGCCTCTGGCTTTTCTCCCACAGAGATGCTTTGCAGCTTTTGGGCATTGAAAAGCAGTGGCTTAGCACTAAATGCTGATTCCTAACCCTGTTGACTCATCTGGATATCCAAATTCAGAAGCCCTACATTACTAGATTAAGACTTTTTTCCAAACTTCCTCATCATCAATATGACTGAGGATGTATGTTCACCACAGTATCAGTAGACAGTTTCTTGGGCAAAATTTTTTTCTTCTTTTTTTTTTTTTTTTTTTCAGTTTTCCGAGGTAGGGTCTCACTTTAGCCCAGGCTGACCTGGAATTCACTAGGTAGTCTCAGGGTGGCCTTGAACTCATAGAGATCCTCCTACCTCTGCCTCCCAAGTGCTGGGATTAAAGGCATACGCCACCAGCTCTAGCTTTTTTAATTTTATTTTTTGGGTTTTTTTTTTTTTGAGGTAGGTTCTCACTCTCTAATTTTTTATATTTTTTATTTATTATTTTGTTTTTCGTGGTAGGGTCTCACTCTACCCCAGGCTGACTTGGAATTTACTACGTAGTCTCAGGGTGGCCTTGAACTCATTGCAATCCTCCTACCTCTGCCTCCCAAGTGCTGGGATTAAAGGCATATGCCACCACACCCGGCTCTCTAATTTTTATTTTTATTTTTTTGGTTTTTTGAGGTAGAGTCTCACTCTTTAGTCCAGGCTGACCTGGAATTCACTATGTAGTTTCAGGCTCCCTCAAACTCACAGCGATCCACCTACTTCTACCTTCCGAGTGCTGGGATTAAAGGTGTGCACCACCACTCCTGGCTCTAAGTTTTATTTTTAGAGAGACACAAAGAGAGAATTGGTGCACCAGGGTCTCAGCCACTGATACCGAATTCCAGACGCATGTACCACCTAGTGGGCATGTGTGACCTTGTGCTTGCCTCCCCTTTGTGCATCTGGTTTATGTGGGATCTGCAGAGTTGAACATGAGTCTTTAGGCTTCACAGGCAATCACCTTAACCTTAAACCATCTCTCCAGCTCTTGTTTGGCTTTTTTTTTGTTTTAACTTATTTAACAGAGAGAGAGAGAGAGAGAGAGAGAATGGGCATGTCAGGGCCTCAGGCCTCTGCAAACGAACTCCAGACACATGTGCCCTGTTGTGCATCTGGCTAATGTGAGTTCTGGGGAGTCGAACGTTGGTCCTTTGGCTTTGTAGGCAAACGCCTTAACTGCTAAGCCATCCCTCCAGCCCTTGTTTTTTTTTTTTTTTTTTTTTTTTTTTTGTTTTGGTTTTTCGAGGTAGGGTTTCACTCTAGCCCTAACCTGGAATTCACTATGTAGTCTCAGGGAGGCCTCAACCTCAGGGCGATCCTCCCACCTCTGCCTCCCGAGTGCTGGGATTAAAGGCATGCACCATGCCCTCTTGTTTGGTTTATTTATTTATTTATTTATTTTTATTTTTTTTGGAGAGAGAGAGAATGAGAGAGAGAGGGAGAGAGAGAGAGGAAGACAAAGATGGGCGCGCCAGCAGTGTCTCAGCTGCTGTGAACGAAATCCAGATGTGTGCACCCCCCTTGTGGTCAAGTGCGGCATTGCGCCCTTGAGTCACTTTGCATCTGGCTAAACGTGGGACCTGGAGATCGGAACCGCTGAAGATTGGAACCAGTGTTCTTAGGCTTAGGAGGCAGGCGCCTTAACCCCTAAGCCATCTCTCCAGCCCTTGTTTGGTTTTTTTAAGTAAGCGCTTTAATTGCTCAGCCATCTTCCAGCCCCACCCCCACAATTATCTTAAATGATCCAGATGTGTACACTTGCAATCAATCTCAGCACTCAGGAATATGAGACGGGAGGATTGAGAGTCTTGAGGCCAGTCTAGATTATATAAACCATATTCTGAGGGCTGGAGAGATGACTCAGCAGTTAAGGCACTTGCCTGCAAAGCCAAAGGACCTAGGTTTGATTCTCCCAGGACCCACATAAGCCAGATGCACAAGGTGGCATATGTGTCTGGAGTTCGTTTGCAGTGGCTAGAGGCCCTGGTGCACCCATTCTTTCTCTACCTGCCTCTCTCTTTGCTTCTCTCTCTCTCAAATAAATAAATGAAAAAACTAAAACATTTAAAAAGTCTCATATTCTGTCTCAAAAAAACTAAAAACCTAGCCAGGCATGGTGGTGCACACCTTTAATCTCAGCACTCGGAAGACAGAGGTAGGAGGATCTCGATGAGTTTACTGAGACTACATAGTGAATTCCAGGTCAGCAAGGGTTAAAGTGAGACCCTACCTTGAAAAACTAAACAAAACAAAAACTAAAAACCTACCAACCAAATAACCAAAGCAGGATATTTCCACCGTCTAGAGAGTTCTGTTGTCCTCTTTTCACTCAGCCCTTGCTCCTCCCTCCACCACAGTGGGCAACAACTGCTGCTCTGGTTTATGTCACCTTCCACTTTTGAGGCTCTGATTTTTTCCAATGCTGGAATCAAACCCAGAGACTCACACATGCTAAGCAAGCACTTTACCTGTGAATTACAACCCTACCCTCTGGGGCCTGAGTTTTAAGAAATAAATTTAAATGTTTTGCCTGCAACACTGAAGAATTTTTCTCATTTGGGCTGTTGTACTTAAATTTTCTTAGACCTATATAGATAGCATCTTGGGGTCAGTGTTAGCCCAGGACTGTCACATTTAAGCTTAGCCCCATATATAGGATGTGAAGGCAGCTGATCCCTCAAAATGAGGTATAACAAGAACTTCTATTTGGAAAATAAAGATACTGTTCCTGGTTAGTGGTTAAGGTGCTTGCCTGCAAAGCCTAGCAACCTAGATTCAGTTCCCCAGTACCCACGTAAAGCCAGATGCACAAGGTAGCACATGCATCTGGAGTTTGCAGTGGCTGGAGGCCCTGGTGTGCCCATTCTCTGGGTCTATCTGCTTGCAAATAAGTAGAATTTAATTTAAAAGATATTGCTCCCAAACTATGCCTCTGTGGCTTTGTGTATTCCATCCGACATTACTTCAGGTGAGCTGCCTTGATTTCTATGCCAAGAGTTGCCTGAGTCCTTTTGAGAGGAAACTGCTTCCTAGTTTTGATGACCATCTTACCCCAGTCGGACTCATTCTAATAGATTGGGCTTTCTCACTTGCTTCCATAGCAAGCACATACACTTGAAAGGTTAGTAACACTGTCCTAAGACATTTAGTTCAGGAAGGGAACTGGAAAACTGGCTTTCAAACACTGTCTTAAAGCCAAAAATGTCATCAAGGTCCAGGTTGGGGTACCTTTCCCACAGCCACAGACAACCAAATCAGACAGGCCCTGTGTTTCTCTAACAAGGTGCTGGCGGCCAGGGAAGGCTACTTTTTCCACTGCAGTCTCCTTCTCCAGACAGTGAGCTCATGCTTGGCACTGGTGGGCTCCATAAAGCAAGGTGCTTAACTTCATGCTTTGAGGCAGAAATGACTACATGAACTTAAAAACACACACATACACACTTAAATCCAGCTGAGTTCTAAAAATTCTGAGGAAAAGAAAAATTATCCAGCTCATAACATTAGAACCTACTTATGAACTCAGGACAAAAGCAGCAGTGGAGCTGGGCATGGTGCCGCACTCCTTTAACCCCGGCACTTGGGAGGCAGAGGTAGGAGGATCGCCATGAGTTCAAGGCTACCCTGAGACTACCAAGTGAATTCCTAGTCAGCCTGGGCTAGAGTGAGACCCTACCTTGAAAAAAAAAAATCAAAACAAGGGCTGGAGAGATGGCTTAGCATTTAAGGCACTTGCCTGCAAAGCCAAAGGACCCAGGTGTGATTCCCCAGGACCCATGTAAGCCAGATGCACAAGGTGGCACATGTGTCTGGAGTTTGTTTGCAGTGGTTTGAGGCCTAGGGCAATCATTCTTTCTCTGTCTCCCTATCTGCCTCTTTCCCTCTCTGTCAAATAAATAAAAATTAAAACAAAATAAAACAAAAAGCAGTAGTGCTGAAAGTATAATTTTCCCTGTAAGAGCCAAATTCCATCAGACATTTTGTAGTGGAGAGGCAATTATGACAAGGGCTGTTTAAATTGATTCCCTCTTCCCTATGCAGTATTACTCCTCTGGCTTTTCTAGTATTTCTAGTTTATAATACACAAACCTTTTCCATTAAGGAATTTGGGGGGCTGGAGAGATGGCTTAGCAGTTAAGACACTTGTCTGCTAAACCTAAGAACCCAGATTCAATTCCCCAGTATCCACGTATGCCAGATGCATATGGTGGTGCATACATCTGGAGTTTGCAGCACCTGGAGGCCTTGGCGTGCCCATTCATCTACCTTTTCCTCTCTCTAACTCCCTCAAAGGAATAAATAAAATATTAAAAAGAAGCTGGGCATGGTGGCACATGCCTTTAATCCTAGCACTCAGAGCGCAGGTAGGAGGATTGCTGTAAGTTCGAGGCCACCCTGAGACTACCTAGTAAATTCCAGGTCAGCCTGGGCTAGAGTGAGACTTTATCTTGAAAAACAAAACAAACAAAAAATTGGTGCTGGAGATGGCTCAGTGGGTAACAGCACTTGCTGTGCAAGCCTAAGAACCTAAATTAGATCCCAGCACCCCTATAAAAAGCTGGTTAGGGGCTGGAGAGATGGCTTAATGGTTAAGGCGTTTGTCTGCAAAGCCAAAGGATACTGGTTCAATTCTCCAGGACTGACGTAAGCCAGATGAACAAGGGGCTGTATGCATCTGGTGTTCGTTTATAGTGGTTGAACGCCCTGGAGTGCCCACTCTCTCCCTCCCTCTCTCTTTCTCAAATAAATAAATAAAATATATATATTTTTTAAAAGCTGGGAACAGCCAGGTATGGTGGCACACACCTTTAATCCCAGCACCTGGGAGGCAGAGATAGGATTGTCATAAATTCAAGGCCAGCCTAGTACTACAGAGTGAGTTCCAGGTCAGCCTGGACTAGAGTGAGACCCTACCTTGAAAACAAAAACCAAACAATAAAAGCTGGACACAGATATATATGCCTCTAACTCCAGTGCTGAGTGGGGTGCAGACAGGATTGCTGCGGCTCCCTTGCTCAGCTAATCTGACTAAAAAATAGGGAGCTCTTGGTTCAATGAGACACCTGTCTCAAGGAAATGAGCTGAAGAGCAATAGAGGATGCCCAACACTTGCCTTTGGCTTTGCATGCATGCACATGGAGTGCACACACACTTGCATATGACACATACACAGTACTACACACACGTCCAAATATCAGGTGTCCTGTTCCATGTTTTTTGTTGTTGTTTTGTTTTTTCTGAGGTAGGCTCTCACTCTAGTCCAGGCTGACCTGGAATTCACTATATAGTCTCAGGGTAGCCTCGAACTCATGGTGATCCTCCTACCTCTGCCTCCCGAGTGCTGATGTTCCATGTATCTCCCACTTTTTATGTAGTCTCAGGCTGGCCTTGAACTCACAGCAAACCTCCCACTTCTGCCTCCCGAGGGCTGGGATTAAAGGTGCTACCATGTCCAGTCCACTTTTAAATAAATTAATTTTCTAGCCTACGCTGACTTAGAACTTACTTTGTAGCTCCATACTGCCCTTGAATTCAAAGTGACCCTCCTTTCTTTGCCTCCTGAGTGCTTTGTAAGCAGAGAGAGAGAATGAGAAATGAGAATATGCATACACCAGGGCCTCTTACCCCTCCAAACTAACTCCAGGTACCTGCACCAGACCTTGAGACCAAAGGAGTCAGAAAAGATAGAGGAACTCAATTCTGAGAGGATGCCATTCTATGGGGAGCCCTCCCCTTCACCCTTTCAGCAGTCCTTGAGGCCAAACAACCCTTGAAAGCAAGCTTCTATTTCTGCATCTGGTGAAAGGTCCCTAAATCTTCCCTTCCTTTAGCCTAGAAATGGCATCATTTTTATATTGTAGCCAATCATGTCAGATTGTGAGGCCAAACTGTCAGAGTGATACCCAGGACCCTCCTATGGTAGGGAATATGAAAATGCCAGCAGCTGACTGCAAGAACACTTGCTTGCATGAACATTCTTCTGCAGAAGCAAACACTGCCTTGCCAATATTAAAGCAAAAAGAAAGACACCCAATGTTGACCTCTGGCCTTCACATGCATGCATTCACGTGCATATATACCAGCACATGTATGCCTATACACACATAAAAGAGAGTTTGAAAAAAAAAAAAAAAAGCCGGGCGTGGTGGCGCACGCCTTTAATCCCAGCACTCGGGAGGCAGAGGTAGGAGGATCGCTGTGAGTTCAAGGCCACCCTGAGACTACATAGTGAATTCCAGGTCAGCCTGGGCCAGAGTGAGACCCTACCTCAAAAAAAAAAAAAAAAAAAAAAAAAACTTTGAGGCTAGCCTGGTCTACACAGTGAGAGTCTGCCTGAAAGAGAAGAAAAACTAAAAAAAATTGTGTATCATAGGGCTGAGACAATGGCTCAGCAGTTAAAGGTACTGGCTGGCAAAGTGTGCCAGCCTGGTTCAATTCACCAGTACTCATGTAAAGCCAGATGCACAAAGTGGCACATTTGTCCGGAGTTGGTTTGCAGTGGCAAGAGACTCTAGGGTGCCCTCTGCTTAAAAAAATTTTTTTTCAAGGTAGGATCTCACTCTGGCCTGACCTGGAATTAACTATGTAGTCTCAGGGTGGCCTTGAACTCATGGCGATACCCCTACCCCTGCCTCCCAAGTGCTGGGATTAAAGGTGTGCGCCACCATGCTCGGCTCAAAAATATTTTTAAGATGTGTATCATAGGTCAGCAATTTACTCTCTAGGAATTGGCTAATGGCCCTGGGACAGTCAGCCACTCCAGAAATAGTAAGCCATGTCCCGCTTCCCAGTGCAGCAAAACATCAGAAATCCATGCTTAGAATCAGGAGGGACAAAGATGTCATGTGTGTCTTTAGCTTTTGCTGACTATAATGTGTATCTTTTCTCTGAAGAAACAGGAACCTTACTGTAACAGGTTTTCTGAGTTGTGGACATTCATAAGAGGTTCACAGAACCTGAGGGGTCTTGGAGATCCCTGTCACAATGAATGGGGAAAAGGTTGGTGAATAGATCAGGCTGCCCCCACTGCCCACACTGGGCAGTCACTGAAGAGTGTGCCCACCGGATACTGAGCTGCCCTTCACAAGATTCATGAGTGTGCAGAAGCACCTGAGAAAAGCTCATGCCAAACCCAGCTCACCTGCATCTAGTGGAGCTTCTACAGGGAACTGGGAATGTGGAATACTGGTGTGAGCAGAACGTGGGGAAACAGCACTAGAGGAAGAAGTAATCATATCCAGAACGAGGGCAGTTGAACAGGACAAATAGCTCATTTTTCACACTTGTAAAAGAGAATGAACTGTTACAGACTTAGAGAAAAGGCATATCATGATACACTGTGTGCCCTTGTTCAGATCCCCATTTGAAGAAATCACAAGTCATGAGATCAAGGCGGTAAATGTGTGTAGTCCTCTGAGCTTTTTCTCATGCGCACATTCTGCCTGCCCTTGCCGAATACCCTCACTGGGCCCCAGAGTCCTGTGGCCTTTCTTAGGTACCAGTTCACCATGACCATAAGCTGAATGTTTGTTCCGTATGAGTGAGGGAGGCATGGGGATGTGCTATTCTATATTGTGCCTATTTAAAATTTTCTGTAAAAAAAGGAAATATATTTAAAAATTACAAGCATTATGGTAGAGCATGCCTGTGATCCCAGCACCATAGAGGGAGGACAAACAGAAAATCAAAGTCAGGCTGGGCATGGTGGTTCATGCCTTTAATCCCAGCACTCGGGAGGCAGAGGTAGGAGGATTGCCCTGAGTTCGAGGCCACCTTGAGGTTACGTGGTGAATTCCAGGTCAGCCTGAGCTAGAGTGAGACCCTACCTTGAAAAAAAAAAAAAAAAAAAAAAAAAAGAAAGAAAGAAAGAAAGAAAGACCAAAGTCAGCCTTGGATACATAGGCCAGCCTGAATTACATGAGGCCCTATCTCAAGAGATAACCCCCCTCCCAAAATTAGAAGCAGTTACCAGTCAAAAATGGGTTAAGAAACATTAGCAAGGGCTGGAGAGATGGCTTTAGCAGTTAAGGCACTTGCTTGCGAAGCCTAAGTACCCATGTTCGACTCTCCAGATCTCATGGAAGTCAGATGCACAAAGGTGATGCAAGTGCAAGGTTGAACATGCAAACTAGATAGTGCAAGTGTCTGGAGTTTAATTGCAGTGCCTGAGGCCCGGGTGCACCAATTCCCCTTCCCCCCCTTTTTATGTAGAGATAGTAAGACACAGAAACATTAGCAAAAGCACATGACAATTAAATGTATTAAATCTGAGACCCTCAGCCTGGCACGGTAACACCTGTAAAAGAGGTTGAGTGGGGGGCAGCCTCTGCTACACAGCAAGTTCAAGGCCAGTTTAGGCTTCATAAGACCCTATCTAAATATTACAGAGATGTGATTTTATTTTATTTTTTAGAATACATTTTATTTATTTGAGAGAAAGAGGCAGAGAGAGAAACTATTTTCTTGAAGAGCATGCATGGTCAAGCATGAGTATACCAGTGCCTCCAGCCACTGCAAACAAATTCCAGATGCATATGCCACTTAGTGCATCTGGCTTTATGTGGATACAGGGAAATTGAACCCAGGCCGTTAGGCTTTGCAAACAAGTGTCTTTAACTGCTGCGCCATCTCCCCAGCCCCAGAGATGTGATTTTAAATTTTATTTGAGAGACAGAGAAAGTGGGCACACCAGTGCCTCCAGCCGCTGCAAACAAACTCCAGACACATGTGCCACCTTGAGCATCTGGCTTATGTGGGTCCTGGGGAATTGAACCTGAGTTCTTAGGCTTTGTAGGCAAATGCCTTAACTGCCCAGCCATCTCTCTAGTCCAAGAGATATGTGATTTTAATGCATAGATAAAATTCTAAAGTTGGTGTTTTATTTATTTATTTATTTAAGGTAGGGTCTCACTCTAGCCCAGGCTGACCTGGAATTCACTCTGTATTCTCAGAGTGGCCTCGCACTCAGTGATCCTCCTATCTCTGCCTCCCAGAGTGCTGGAATTAAAGGTGTGCACCACTACGCCTTGGCTTAAAGTTGTTTTTTTGTTTTGTTTTTTGTTTTCCAAGGTAGGGTCTCACTAGCTCGGCTGACCTAGAATTCACTATGCAGTCTCAGGGTGGCCTCGAACTCTTGGCGATCCTCCTACCGCTGGGATTAAAGGCATGGGCCACCATGCCCAGCTAAGTAACTTTTTAAAAAAGAAAAAAACTTTAAGCTGGGTGTGGTGGTGCACGCCTTTAATCCCAGGCTTTTAATCCCAGCACTTGGGAGGCAGCAGTAGGAGGATTGCCATGAGTTCGAGACCACCCTGAGAATACAGAGTGAATTCCAGGTTAGCCTGGGCTAGAGTGAGATCCTACCTCAAAAAACCAAAAACAAAACAACAACAACAACAACAAAAACTTTATATAAAATATTTATTTATTAATTTGAGTGAGAGAAAGAGGCAGAGAGAGAGAATGGATGTGCCAGGGCCTCTAGGCACCACAAGCAAACTCCAGATGCATGCAGGAAAAAAAAAAAGAATCTTGGAAGCCACAAGTGGCAGCAATAGTTGTAATCCAATCATTGAGGAGGCAGAGACAGGAGGATCAGGCATTCAAGGCCATCTTCAGTTATACAGCAGGTTCAAGGTCAATCTGGGTTATACAAAGGGATTCTGGTTTTTTTTTTTTTTTTGAGGCAGGGTCTCACTGTAGCCCAGGTTGAGCTGGAATTCACTATGTACTCTCAGGGTGGTCTTGAACTCACAGTGATCCTGATCCTCCTACTTCTGGAATTAAAAGCATGTACCACCATGCCTGCCTGAATCCTGTTTTAAAAATGAAGCTAGCCAGGTGTGGTGGTGCACGCCTTTAATCCCAGCACTCGGGAGGCAGAGGTAGGAGGATCGCTGTGAGTTCAAGGCCACCCTGAGACTACATGGTTAATTCCAGGTCAGCCTGGATCAGAGTGAGACCCTACCTTGCAAAAAAAAAAAAAAAAAATGAAGCTAAAGAGCCGGGTGTGGTGGTGCACGCCTTTAATCCCAGCACTCGGGAGGCAGAGGTAGGAGGATCACCGTGAGTTCGAGGCCACCCTGAGAGTACATAGTTAATTCCAGGTCAGCCTGGACCAGAGTGAGACCCTACCTCGCAAAACCAAAAAAAAAAAAAAAAAAAAAATAATAATAATAATAATAAAGTAAAGGCCCTGGCCTGTAAAGCCTGACAGCATGAGTTCAATTCTCCAGCACCCATGTAAAGCTGTATACAATCCAAAAGTTGTAGTTGCAAAGGCAAGAGACCTTATTTCAGTAGGTAGAACAGAACAGATACCTTGAAGCTGCCTTCTGACCTCCACATGCATGTCATTGCACTTGAGCAACCCACACACATATGCAAAAATAAAAAAAATAAAATAAAAGGATAAAAGAACTTTGGCCTGGCCATGATAGTGGTGCATGTCTGTAATCCCAGTACTTGGGAGGCTGAGACAGGATTGTGAGTGCAAAGACAGCCTGGACTACGTAGCAAGACACTGTCTCAAAAATGAAAAATATGGCTGGGCATGGTGGTGCATGTCTTTAATCCCAGCACTTGGGAGGCAGAGGTAGGAGGATCGCCATGAGTTTGAGGCCACCCTGAGACTACATAGTGAATTCTAAGTCAGCCTGGACTAGAGTGAGACCCTATCTTGAAAAAGAAAAATTAAAAAAAAAAAAAAGAAAAATATGCAAACAAAAACTCATTAAAGCACAACACTTTCTTGACAAATCTAAAAACAGAGCAGTCCAAGGCTGACTGACAGGCTCATTCTTGAGTTGGGAAATAATGTAAACTTCAACCAAGTCCAATTGCTGAATACTGGGAAGTGGATAGTTCCCCAAAGGAAGAAAGGCTGGGATTATGAAATATATTTTCACAATTGCAGGTGAAATTGTAAAATTTGGAGACATTCCAAAATCTTTTCAGCTCATTAAATATTTGTTGCTCCAATGTAAGAACACATAAATCAGTGCCTCTGAAGATTACTTTAAAAGCATCATGCCCCAAACTAATTTTGTGTTGCACACAACCAATAAAACACAACGGAAGGAAGATACCATAGTCATTAGTGAGATGCCATTTTAGCAGAGTATTGATTGCTCTGGACTCCGGATTCCATCTCTAATACACAGAACATATATAGTTCTGTGGGACAAGGCTTTTCGCTTTCCTTTTCCTCAATTTAGCCACCAGAAAAGCTTAGGCTTGTTCATGAAGGAAGCAGTTCACTGTGAAGGTCCTGCTACGTGCAAGAGTTCTGAAGACTTTCTTCTCAATTAAACTGCTGATAGTCTGGTGAGTTTCTGATCCAGCATGCAAACGGTTGTTTCCGGAGAGCATTCCAGGCTTCCTGGTAAGCTGACGCAGCCTCCTTGTACTCCTGATAGGTGACCAGCTTGTGTACCCTAATGCACACACCACCAAACACAGGTTTTCATGGATTGTTCACCCTGGGCCTGGAAGACCTGAGCAAGCAAACAACTGGACAGATTCTCATGGGAGAGATGGAGCGGGAGGATTTCTCTGTGCTTTCCCAGAA
Source organism: Orientallactaga sibirica (assembly GCA_036365145.1). Classification (NCBI taxonomy): domain Eukaryota; kingdom Metazoa; phylum Chordata; class Mammalia; order Rodentia; family Dipodidae; genus Orientallactaga; species Orientallactaga sibirica. The sequence goes on along the minus strand of JAEOAD010000017.1, from coordinate 37,726,767 downwards.
CATCTGTAGGGAATTCAGGTTAAAACAGGTACCAATGGGGGCTGAAGAGATAGCTTAGTAGTTAAGGTGCTTGCCTGTGAATCCTAAGGACTCAGGTTCAATTCCCCAGTACCCTTGTAAGCCAGCTGCACAAGGTGGTGCATGTGTCTGGAGTTCATTTGCAGTGGCTTTTTAGAATATGTGGCATGCCCATATTCTCTATTTGCTTCTTTCTCAAATAAATAAAATATTTTATAAAAACAGGTAAGAATGAACAGAATTCTAGTTTTGTATGGTCCTTTTTTTGTTTGTTTTTTTTTCAGGTAGGGTTTCACTCTAGTCCAGGCTGACCTGGAATTCACTATGTCATTTCAGGGTGGCCTCGAACTCACGGTGATCCTCCAACCTCTGCCTCCCGAGTGCTGGGATTAAAGGTGTGCGCCACCACGCCCTGATTTATTTTATTTTTTAAAAAGTTTTTCTAGGTAGGGTTTCACTCTGGTTCAGGCAGACCTGGAATGCATTATGTAGTCTCAGGGTGGCCTCAAACTCACGGCAATCCTCATACTTCTGCCTCCTGAGTGCTGGGATTAAAGGTGTGCATCACCACACCTGGTTTGACTCTTGTATTATTTTTGAAATTTTTAAAAATGTATTTGCAAGCAGAGAGGGAATAGAGAGACAAACAGAGAATGGGCACTCTAGGACCTCTAGCCACTGCCAAGGAACTCCAGATGCATGTGCCACTGTGCACTGCCATGCACTGCCATCTAACTCTATGTGGGCACTAGGCAATCAAACCCTGGACATTAGACTTTACAGGCAAGTGCCTTAATCGCTGAGCCATTTCTCCAGCTTGTATGATCCTTGTAGAATCAGAAAAACACAAGATATTTTTAGGTCTGGGGAGTTGGCCCAGTAGTTAATGACACTTGCTTGCAAAGCCTGGTGGCCTCAGTTTGATTTCCTAGTGCCCACATAAAGCCAGATACAGAGTGGCACATGCATCTAGAGTTTGTTTGCAGAAACTAGAGGCCCTGGCATGCCTATTCTTTCCCTTCCTCCCTTCTCTGTCTCTCCAGTAAATAAAAATATTTTTTAAAAAAGTAATTCCTTTTTAATTTCTTATTTGTTTTTAGTGTATGTGTGTGTGTTGTGCATGCATATAGAGGACAGAGGTCAACAACTGGTGTCCTAATTTCTCTCCTCATGTTTTAAAAATACTTTTTGGGCCAGGTGTGGTGGTGCACGCCTTTAATGCCAGCACTCAGGAGGCAGAGGTAGGAGGATTTCTGTGAGTTTGAGGCCAGCCTGAGACTACATGGTGAATTCCAGGTCAGCCTGGGCCAGAGTAAGACCCTACCTCAAAAAACCAAAAAAAGAAAGAAAAAGAAAAGAAAGAAAGAAAGAAAGAAAGGATATTGGTGGGGGGGGGCAGCTGGAGAGATGGCTTAGCAGTTAAGGCGTGCAAAGCCAAAGGACCTGGTTCGATTCTCCAGGACCCACGTAAGCCAGATACACAAGGGGGCGCATGTGTCTGGAGTTCATTTGCAGTGCTGGAGGCCCTGGCATGCCCATTCTCTCTCTCTGCCTCTTTTTCTCTCTCAAATAATAAATAAATAAATAAAAAAATATTTTTGGCTGGGCATTGGTGCACGCCTTTAATTTCCAGCACTGGAGAGGCAAAGGTAGGAGGATTGCTGTGAGTTTGAGGCCACCCTGAGACTACCTAGTAAATTCCAGGTTAGCCTGGGTTAGAGTGAGACCTTACCTCAAAGAAACAAAACAAAAATTTTTAAAAACTTATTATCTATTTGCAAGCAAAAAGGAGTGAGAGAGTGAGAGTATGGGTATGCCAGGGCTGCTTGCCACTGCAAAGAGCTCCATATACATGCACCACTATACACATTTGGCTTTATGTAGGAATTGGGGAATTGAACTCAGGCTGTCAGGTTTTGCAAGCAAGTGCCTTTAGTTGTTGAGCCATCTCTCTAGCCCTCCACCTTATTTTCTGAGACACTATCTCATTGAACCCATTGCTCACTAATTCCATTAGACTAGATAGCCAGCAAGCCCCAGGAATTACAGGCACGCACAGCCACACTTGGCTTTTATATCAGTGCTAGGGATCTGAACTCAGGCCCTCATGCCTGCATGGCAAGCACTTTGCTGATTCAGCCACCCCTTTAGCCCAGTAATCATTCATGTATAGACTGATTTAAAGTTTTCATGTTCTAAGTATTGAACCCAGGGCCTCATACATGGTAAAAACAGTCTACCATTGCTACCATGGAGCTGTATATCCTCAGCCCAGATTTAAAGTTTTTCAAGAGTTGGGCATGGTGGCACATGCCTTTAATCTCAGTGTTTGGGGAGGTAGAGGTAGAAGGATCACTGGAGTTCGAGGCCACCCTGAAACTACATAGTGAATTCCTGGTCAGCCTAGGCCAGAGTGAGACCCTACCTCAAAAAACAACAAAAAAATAATAGAGATCTTCCTCTAGCCCTTTTGTATTCACTACAAAGAGCACCCCTCTCCTATGAAACAAAAACAAAAAATAATAGAAATCCCCCTCTAGCCCTTTTGTATTCACTACAAGAACACCCTTCTCCTATGAAACTCAGGCAAGATGTCATGGTTGTTTGTCTTGTTCACAAACCCACCAAAGTTCCCCTCTATGGGGAGAGAAGAGCATGTGGACAATAATATTATGTGCCTACTGGCTTGCTGAGCCACCACTCCTGCCAAAATGTTTCACAATTTTGTGTTACAAAACAAAAACAAGTCTTCATAAATAATTTTTTTAAAAAAATGTGGTGGTGTACACCTTTAATCCCAGCACTGGGGAGGCAGAGATAGGAGGATCTCCATGAGTTCAAGGCCACCCTGAGACTACATAGTGATTTCCAGGTCAGCCTGAGCTAGAGTGAGACCCTACCTCGAAAAACAAACAAACAAACAAACAAACAAACAAACAAACAAACAAAAAAAGTCAGTAGTATCACCTGAGGGAATCTGGCCACTTCTCTTCTGCAATGCTGCTTAATAGCTTCTGGAATGATCTAAAGAGTTCCACTTTGCTGATTCGAGACCTGTTGAGAAAAGGAAGGTAAAGATGACCATTTACTGTGTAACAGGTGTTGTAGTCAGGTTCACAATGCTGGAAGGAAACACCCAACAAAGAGCAGCTTGTGGGAATAAAAGGTTTACTTTGGCTTACAGACTCAAAGAGAAGATCCATGACGTCAGGGAAAACGATGGCATGAGCAGAGGGTGGACATCACCTCCTGGGCAATGTCAGATGGACAATAGCAACAGGAGTGTGTGCCAAACACTGGCAAGAGGAAGCTGGTTATAACACCCATCAGCCCGCCCCCAACAATACACTGCTTCCAGGAGGTGTTGATTCCCAAATTGCCATCAGCTGGGAACCTAGCATTCAGACCACCTAAGTTTATGGGAGACACCTGAATCAAATCACCATACCAGACCACTGTGAAATATGCCTGGTTTCACAGAGGGGCCAGAGCCCCTGTACCTATCTGTGGTGTGATAAGGAGAAATTCTATGATGTCTGATCAGACTGAGGTATCAAAATGAATTTCATTTTAAGAAATATCAACAGCAGTGGAATCACTGAACTGACTGGCTCTAGTAGGGTACAGGAGATAGAATTACTGAACGTTGCCCCACAGTATCTGTAAGACATGTCTGGTTTCCTTCTTCCATGGGAACTGACCCCAACAGATGACACTGTGTTCCCTGCAAGAATAGTACTCATAAAGTCCCCTTGGGTAAGCCACCTGCCTTTCTATGGGAGTTTTGAGCCTTTGTAGGCCACAACAAATCCTAGACAACAATTTCTGGATAGAGGTCAGGGTTTGGAGGACAAAGGGGAGTGATTGGCTCTTTACAAGCTCACTTAGGTCTTCTTGGTATCTCTCTTTTATTTATTTTTAAGTATTATTTATTTATTTGCAAGCAGAGGTGGGGGAATGGGCATGTCAGGGCTACTTGCTACTATAAATGAACTCCAGTTGCATGCACCAGTGGGTACTGAGGAATTGACCCAGGCCATCAGGCTTTGCAAGTAAGTATTTTAACAGCTGAGTCCTCTCCAGCCTCCTTTTCGTTTCTTATCCATATCAGATGTGGTCTTGAGTGCATATGCTGCCTTCCTTTCCCTCATATACATGACTCATAAGATGCACCTAGAAATGGGTTGATTCCCTGTGTAGCAACAAGACATAGCCTTATTTTTATACAGTAGGCTCTACATCATCCTAGCAAAGCCCCCACTTGTACACAGTGGTCACAAGTGGTATACATGAAACAGGAACTTTATAGTCGGCCAACAAGTCCCCACCCCTGGCTGGATCTACACTATGACGGGAATCAGTGCTGACTGGGAACCTTGACCCTTCACCTGCTGTTCTCCCTCAAACTTCACTGTGCTTGAGGAATGCAAAGCTGCTTTAAATGAAAATAAAACAAAAACTAAATAAAGGACGTCCACTTAACAGATGAACAGAGAAAATTACGAACGTGAGGAATGTGCAAGCAGAAAAGCATTTCATAGAATTCAATATCCAGGTAGGGCATGGTGGTAAATGCCTATAATCACAACACTTGGGAGGCTGAGGCAGGAGGATCAGGAGTTTAAGATCATCCTTAGCTATACAAGCAAGTTCAAGGTAAGACTGAACTGCACCTGTCTCAAAATACAAACAAGAACAACAACAACAAAAATTTCAACATCCATTAAATGACTTAAAACCCTTTCATAAACCAGACCTAGGGAAGATTACTCCGAAACAGGTGTGGTAGCACACGCCTTTAATCCAAGCACGAGGGAGGCAGAGGTAGGAGGATCATCATGAGTTAAAGGCCACCCTGAGACTAGGTCAGCCTGGGCTAGAGTGAGAGCCTACCTTGAGAAAAAAAGAAAAAAGGCTGGAGGGATGGCTTAGCGGTTAAGGCATTTGTCTGCAAAGCCGAAGGACCTTGGTTCAATTCCCCAGGACCCATGTAAGCCACATGAACAAGGTGGCCCATGTGTCTGGAGTTCGTTTGCAGTAGCTGGAAGCCCTGGTGCACTCATTCTCTCTCTCTCTGTCTTTCTCTCTGTTTCTGCCTCTTTTCTTCTCTTGTGCTCTCAAATAAATAAATAAAAATTTTTAAAAAAGATATTACTTGGGGCTGGAGAGATAGTTTAGTGGTTAAGGTGCTTGCCTGCAAAGCCTAAGGACTCATGTTCGATCTCCAGGTACCACGTAGCCAGACACACAAGGTGATGCAAGCATGCAAGGTCACACATGTGCACAAGATGGTGCATGCATATGGAGTTCAACTGCAGTGACTGGAGGCCCTGGTACACAATTCTCTTTCTCTCTGATATATATATAAAATATTTTTTTAAAAGGCCAGGCGTGGTGGCGCAGGCGCATGCCTTTAATCCCAGCACTTGGGAGGCAGAGGTAGGAGGATCGCCATGAGTTTGAGGTCACCCTGAGACTACATAGTGAATTCCAGGTCAGCCTGGGCTAGACCCTACCTCAGAAAAACCAAAAAAAAAAAAAGATATTACTCAGATTTTTTTGTTGTTGTTTTTTGTTTTGAGGTAGGGTCTCACTCTGGCTTAGGCTGACCTGGAAGTAACTATGTAGTCTCAGGGTGGCCTCGAACTCACAGCGATCCTCCTACCTCTGCCTTCCAAGTGCTGGGATTAAAGGTGTGCACCACCATGCCCAGCTTTTACTCAGATTTTTAAGGGTGCATATTAGATGTCCAAAGCAAGTATGTGTTATCACTGCTTTCAGTCAACATTATATAGAAAAAAACATTATATAGAAAGTTCTGGAGCCAGGTGTGGTGGTGCACATCTTTAATCCCAGCACTTGGGAGGCAGAGGTAGGAAGATCGCCAGGAGTTCAAGGCCACCCTGAGACTACAAAGTGAATTCCAGGTCAGGCTGGGCTAGAGTGAGACCCCAACTTGAAAAAAAAAAAAAAAAGGTTCTGACCAATAAGAAAAGAAAAAAAATAATAGGTAGAGCACATGCTTAGAATGCATGGGCCTTGGGTTCACTTTCTAGAACTTATGTGTGACACACACACCACAAAACAAAATGAAAATGAAAGTCATTATTTACACAATTGTGATATTTTTGTTAGCACAGAAAGATAAGAAAAAGAAATAGGCTTTATTTATTTTAAGAATATTTTCTTGGGCCTGGAGAGATGGCTTAGTGGTTAAGCGCTTGCCTATGAAGCCTGAGGACCCCAGTCTGAGGGTTGATTCCCTAGGACCTGTTTAAGCTGATGCACAAGGTAATGCATGCGTCTGGAGTTTGTTTGCAGTGGCTGGAGGTCCTGGCATGCCCATTCTTTCTCTCTCTCTCTGCCTCTTTCTCTCTCTGTCTCAAAAAAAATAAATTAAATTAAAAATATTTTCTTAGCTGGGTGTGGTGGCGCTCACCTTTAATTCCAGAACTTGGGAGGCAGTGGTAGGAGGACTGCTGTGAGTTTGAGGCTACCCTGAGAATACACAGTGAATTCCAGGTCAGTCTGGGCTAGAGCCAGATCCTATCTCAAAAAAAAAAAAAAAATATAGTTTATAGAGATGTTCCCATTGTTCTTTAGCTAAGAAGAGAATGAACACCAATCAAAAAGTCTTTGAAAGGACTATGTTTAGCCCCCTCCCACCTTTTTTTCAAAGTAGGGTCTCTCTAGACCAGGCTGAGCTGGAACTCATTCTGTCCTAGGCTGGCATCAAGCTTACTTCAATCCTCAATCCTACCTATGCCTCCCGAGTGCTTGTATTAAAGATGTGCACTGCAGAAAACGTTCTCCCTGTAGACCAGCCAACTGAAAGCTGGAAAAAGCTGCACTGCATGCAGCCATATGGGAGACAGAAATCATCAGCAGTGAAAACAGTGGACACTAAATATTCAAGTTTGGCCATACAGGCCCAATGACTGAATGGGTGCAATAGTGGCATGTCTACTCATGAAGTAACCAACTGCTTCATAATTGGACTGAAGGTCCTCTCTACGGGAGGGAATACATACCTGGTACTGAAAAAACCTAAGCAAAAGTCTTTGGCAGGGGAGGTCATGAGCCTTAGAGGTATAAAGCCTGCCTGTGTCTGACTAAATGTATATATTATTCCCACCAAGCTGCCCTGAAAGCACTACACTTAATGTTCATATTCACATATTAACGCTACTCTCACTTCTGGTTAGAGAAGCTTCTCTTTTCAGATGGCGATGACCACTGGGATGACCCAAAAGGCAACATAGTGCTGAGAACAAGGGATGGAGGAGTGCCCAGCACTAAAACATCTCTGTCACACCCTCCAAGGCTCAGGGCCCATTGCAGAAGAGGGGGCAGATAGAATGGAAGAGCCAAAGGAAGGGTACGACTCCTTACAATGCAACTGTCCAGACAGAAATTGGCCTCAATATCCATGACCTTGCAGTGCCTAGCAATACCTTCAGAAGACCCTCATAATAGAAGTAAAAGATGATGACATCAAATTAAAAGAGAGACTAATGAAGAGAGGGAGGGGATATGATGGAGATTGGAGTTCTAAAGGGGAGTGGGGGAGGGGGGAAATATCATGCACTTTTTGTATGTAAGTATAGAAGTTGTCAATAAAAAAAGAAAAAAAAATTAAAGATGAGCACCAATATGCCCAGCAAGAATCTGATTTTAACAGGTAGCAGTAAATACCAGAGGGAAACAAGGGCTATCAATAGGATAAAAGATAGCTGACTTCCTAGCCTGAAACCAGTCATCTCTATCACATCTGCCAAGACCCGGGAGACATTACAGGGAAGTGGTGATTGAAAAACAAGTGTTACTGGCAGAAAGCACCCAACGAAAAACAAATGGTCATGAAAAAAGGGTTTATTTTGGCTTATAAGTTTGAGGGGAAGCCCTATGATGGCAGGGGTAAATGTGACATGAGCAAGTGGCTGGACATCACCTCCTGACCAACATCAGGTGGAAAACAGCAACAGGAGAGTATGTCAAACATTAGATGGGGAAGCTGACTATAACACCCATAAGCCCGCCCCCAACAACACTCTGCCTCCAGGAGGCTCCAAGTCTCAAATTGCCACAGCTGAGGACCTAGCATTCAGAATATATAAATTTATGGGGGACATCTGAATTAAACCAGCGCAATATCTTACCTGGGATCCTATTTTTCTTTTCTTTTTTTTTTTTTTTTTTGTTGTTTTTCGAGGTAGGGTCTCACTCTGGCTCAGGCTGACCTGGAATTCATTATGTAGTCTCAGGGGCCTCGAACTCAAGGTGATCCTCCTACCTCTGCCTCCTGAGTGCTGACAGAGAGAAAGAGAGAGAATGGGCTCGCCAGAGCCTCTAGCCACTGCAAACAAACTCCAGATGTGTGCGCCCCCTTGTGCATCTGGCTTATATGGGTCCTGGGGAACTGAACCTGGGTCCTTTGGCTTTGCAGGCAAGTGCCTTAACCACTGAGCCATCTCTTCAGTCCTTTTTTTTAAATTTATTTTTATTTATTTATTTGAGACAGAGAGAAATAGGCAAGGTGATATTTTTCTTTATTGTGTGTGGGGGAGGAGGGTTTTGAGATAGGGTCTCACTCTGGCCCAGGCTGACCTGGAATTCACTCAGTAGTCTCAGAATGGCTTCAAACTCTCAGTGATCTTCCTACTGCTGTGAGTTTGAGGCCCCCCTGAGACTACATAGTGAATTCTAGGTCAGCCTGGGCCAGAGTGAGACCCTACTTCTAAAATACAAACATCTATAAAGCAGCAGATGAGGCGTTGTAGTAGAGCTCAGTGGTCGAGTGCTTGCCTAGCTGCATGTAGCCCTGGGTTAGGCTCCCCAGTACCTCTCCCAAACCAAAAGGGTACACTGCTGTAAACCTCTTTTCTGCTGGAGAACTCTCTCTAGAAGTAAGCCTTTTCTCAAGTCATATTTAAAACAGAACACAGTAATAACAGGAGCAGCTCCTTTGTCAAGAGGGGGCCTGTTCAATACAAATTTCTGAATGATCTGAGGAGCATAAGAATCCTGTAGGTAGGGCTTAGCTGCTGCTCTTTTAGCAGAGAGGACATTAGCATTCTTCTGAGTTGGTTTCCATTGCTGATTGCTACCAAAGAAACAGCAAGGAGCTGGGCACATTTAGATTTTCTTTTAAATCCCTCATCCTTTTGTTTTATAATTTAATGAGCCATGTAATGATCTCTCTAGGATATTGTGGTATCTGATTTGGCACAGGGAGAGGGATTTTTTTTCCCCCTTTAGGACAAAGGATTTGCTTACATGAAGAGAATAAAATCAAGCTTCTTACAAATGAAGCTCATTTATCTGGTTCGTGTTATTATCTTGTTGTAAAATAGTCAAAGGCGTAAAAGATTTCCTTCAAGCATTGCACTAATAATAAGCATCTCTGACAATGGTACTGTAGATCCTATGATCCCCAGAGATGGTCTTGTCACAGACACACACACACACACACACACACACACACACACACACACACACACACAGAGAGAGAGAAGCAGAGAAAAATCTGCTCCTTCTTAGCAGCTGTTGGTCTTAGAATTCTAATTCCTTTAGACACAATCACGGTAGAAAGCATCTCTTGATGACTTTTAGGTTAATCATTTTAGCTGGGCATGGTGGTACATCCCTTTAATCCCAGTACTTGGGAGACAGAGGTAGTAGGATCACTGTGAGTTCGAGGCCACCCTGAGGTTATATAGTGAATTCCAGGTCAGCCTGGGCTAGAGTGAGACCCTGCCTTCAAAAAAAAAAAAAAAAAAAAAAAAAAGGTTAATCAGTTTTAACAAAATGTGTACTTCAAACTGCACTATGCTACAAACACACTATCTTATTCATTTGTTATCAGTTAACTTTAATCTGGCTATACTGTAGGGCAAACAAGCCCAGAGAGGTTGAATAATTTGCTTAAATTCATACAAGTGGGAGAAAAGAAGCCAGGAACTAAATATTGGTTCCTTTAGTTCCACAGTTTCTGCAACCCTGCCTGGAGTTTGCCAGTTAATTTATTCATTTATTAGACACAGAGAAAGAGAGAGGCAGATAGAGAATGGGCACACCAGGGCCTCTGGAGTTTGCTTTTTAAATGGAGACACCTACAACACTAGAGACCTCAGATCATCTATTGAAACATCTCTGCTTTAGAGCTGAGGCCCACAGAACTGGACTTGCTCCAAGTCACCCAGATGAGACAGAGCTAGGGTTGGAGCATGAGGTATGCACAGAGAACACTACTACACTTGCACAAAGAGAGGATAGCACCACAGGAATCTGGAGAAGATGGTCATTTTGAACCAAAAAGTAGTGGAAGTTGAGCTGGGCGTTTGGAGGTTAACACATAGCAAAGAACTATGGGAGTCAGTATGAAGAGCTTGCATCTCACTGACAACTGACAGCTCAGCAGGAAACCAGTGGCCCAAACTGCATTACCTGCTTGTTCACACATCCTGCAATCTGGCTGTTAGTCTCTAAAAAGGCGGCCAGAAACTAGGAAGGCTCTTGGTGAAAACTGGTCCAAAAGTATCTACATAGCCCCAGTAATTTTCAATTCAACAATGTGGACTTCCAGGAGGCAGGCAGAGTCTGCCATCTAGGCTATTTGGACCCTGGCACTTGGAAGAAAAGCTGAAACAAAACAATTCCCCCAAACAACAAACTCTAAAAAGATAAATGTCGGGCTGGAGAGATAGCTTAGCAGTAAGGTGTTTGCTTGCAAAGCCAAAGGATCCTGGTTTAATTCTCTAGGGCCCACATAAGCTAGATACACAAGGAGGCACATGCATCCTGGAGTTTGTTTGCAGTGTCTGGATGCCCTGGCATGCCCATTCTCTCTCTCTCTCTCTCTGCCTCTTTCTCTCTCTCAAATAAATAAATAAAATAAGAAATATTTTTAAATTTTTATTTATTTATTATTTATTTATTTTTTTTGGAGAGAGACATAGAGAGGACAGAGAGGGAGGAGACAGATAGAGATGGGCGCGCCAGCAGTCCGCTGCTGTGAACGAAATCTAGATGTGTGCGCCCCCTTGTGGTCAAGTGCGGCATTGTGCCCTTGCGTCACTTTGCATCTGGCTAAACGTGGGACCTGGAGATTGGAACTGGGTTCTTAGGCTTAGCAGGCAGGTGCCTTAACCACTAAGCCATCTCTCCAGTCCAAAAAATATTTTTTAAAAAACAGTATTTAGAAGAAAAAAAAAAAGATAGCCGGGCATGGTGGCGCATGCCTTTAATCCTAGTACTCGGGAGGCAGAGGTAGAAGGATTGCCATGAGTTTGAGGCCACCCTGAGACTACATAGTGAATTCCAGGTCAGCCCTGGGCTAGAGTGAGACCCTACCTCAGAAAAGAAGAAGAAAAAAAACAAAACAGAAAAAGAGAAAAAAGGGGAAAAAAAAAAAAGATAGCCAGGTGTGGTGGCGCACGCCTTTAATCCCAGCACTCGGGAGGCAGAGGTAGGAGGATTGCCGTGAGTTCGAGGCCACCCTGAGACTACATAGTGAATTCCAAGTCAGCTCTGAGCTAGAGTGAGAGCCTACCTTGAAAAACCAAAAAAAATAAATAAATAAATAAATAAATAAATAAATAAATAAATAAAAATAAAGATGAAGCTGGGCGTGGTGGCACATGCCTTTAATCCCAGCACTCGGGAGGCAGAGGTAGGAGGATCGCCAAGAGTTCGAGGCCACCCTGAGACTATATAGTTAATTCCAGGTCAGCCTGGACCAGAGTGAGACCCTACCTTGAAAAACCAAAATAAAAAAAAAGATGAATGCCAATTGGATTATGACTGATGTTTGTTTATTTAGTTTTGTTTTTTAAAATTTTTTTATTGTTTTTATTTTTTATTTTTTTGCCAAGGTAGAGTCTCATTCTAGCCCAGACTGACCTGGAATACCTCGCAAAACCAAAAAAACAAACAAACAAACAAAAAAAAAAAAAAACCAAACAGTGGGCTGGAGAGATGGCTTAGTGGTTAAGGCACTTGCCTGCAAAAGCAAAGGACTCAGGTTTGATTCCCCATGACTCACATAAGCCAGCAAGGTGGCGTATACGTCTGGAGTTCGTTTGTATCATCTGAAGGCCTTGGCATGCCAATCTCTCTCTCTCTCTCTCTCTGTCTCTCTCTCTCCTGTCTCTCTCTCTCATAAAAAAAAAAAAAAAAAAAAACAGTACTGGTATAACCGAGTATCTACATGCCAAGGAATGAGTTGGACTAACTCACACCATGTAGAAAAGTTAACTTGGGGGCTGGAGTGATGGCTTAGTGGTTCAGACGCTTGCCTGCAAAGCAAAAGGACTCTAGTTCGATTCTCTAGGTCCCATGTAAGCCAGATGCACATGGTGGCACATGCATCTGGAGTTTGTTTGCAGTGGCTAGAGGCCCTGGTGTGCCCATTTTTTCTCTCTAATAAATAAATAAAATAAATCATTGAAAAAAAGAAAAGAAAAGAAAGGACCTTACATGCAAAGCCTGCTGCCCTGGGTTCAATTTCCTGCTCACCTATGTAAAGCCAGATGGGTATTTGTTTGCAGTGGCAAGAGACCCTGGTACTTACACACACACACACACACACACACACACACACACACACAGAGAGAAATAATTTTTTTTTTTTTTTTGAGGTAGGGTCTTGTTCTAGCCCAGGCTGACCTGGAATTCATTATGTAGGACTCACAGTTTTTTTTTTTCTTTTTTGAGGTAAGGTCTCACTCTAGCTCAGGCTGACCTAGAATTCACTATGTACTCTTAAGCTAGCCTTGAACTCATGGTGATCTTCCTGCCTCTGCTTCCTAAGTGCTGGTGTTAAAGGCGTGTGCCAACATGCCCGACTTAGAATTCATTACATAGTCTCAGACTGGCCTCACATTCACAGCAATCCTACTACCTCTGCCTCCCAAGTGCTGGGATTTAAGGCATGTACCACCATGCCTGGCAATAAATACATTTAAAAAATTAACTCAAATGGATCAAAGTCTTAAACACAAGAGCTCAAGCTATAAATCAGAAGAAAATATTGAAGAAATCTTTGTGAGTTAGGTTTAGGTGATGGTTTCTCAGATAAGACACCAAAAATGCATACAACCAAAGGAAAAAAAATACATGAATTTGACATCATCAAACCAGAATACTTAGTGGAATGGCTACAAGTAAAAAGAAAGTTAATTCAAAAATCAATAGTTATTCACAGCAGCATTATTCATAATAACCAAAAAGTAAAACATGCCAAAAGGCCATCAACTGATGAATGGATAAGCCAAATGTGGTATATCCATATAGTGGGATCTTACTTTGGTTAAAAAAAAAATAAATGAAGTAGTGCTGGAGTGATGGCTTAGCAGTTATGGCACATGCCTGCAAAGCCTAAGGACCCCGGTTCAATTCTCCAGGTCCCACATAAGCCAGATGCACAAGGGGGCACACACGTCTGGAGTTTGTTTGCAGTGGCTAGGAGGCCCTGCCGCGCCCATACTCACTCTCCCTCTCTCTGTCTCTAATAAATAAATAAATTAAAATAAAATAAGAAAAAAAAAAAAATGAAGTAGCTGAGCGTGGTGGTGCATGCCTTTAATCCCAGGAGGACTGCCCTGGGTTAAAGGCTACCCTGAGACTACATAGTGAATTCCAGGTCAGCCTGGGCTAGAGCAAGACCCTACCTTGAAAAACAAAACAAAACAAAAAAACAAACAAACAAAAAAAAGAATGAAGTACTGATAATGTACTGATACACAGGACATGAATGAACAATGAACATACACTAAACGAATGAAGCAGATACAAAAGCCCACATATTGTATATTATTTCCAGAAGAGACAAATCTATTGACAAAGTAAATGAAGCAAATTAAGAGTTCCCAGGGGCTACAAAGAAGGAGCAGGTAGTGACTGCAAATGGATAGTTTTCTTCTGGTGACAATGGAATTAGATAGTGAAGAAGTGCTTTCATAACTACTCCCATCCCATCTGCTGTACCTGGCCTGAAGGCTTCCATTCCTTTCTTTGTGGTTCCCTGTGGAAAGCCATTGGCAGTAACATCCAATGGCTGCTCAGGAACTGCACTCCAGCTGATAGCTATGAGGAAAGAATGCTTTTTAATGCCAGAATATATATTTTTTTGTTTTTCTGAGGTAGGGTCTCACATTAGCTCTGGCTGACCTGGAATTTACTGTGTAGTCTCAGAGTGGCCTTGAACTCACAGCGATCCTCCTACCTCTGTCTCCTGAGTACTGTGATTAAAGGTGTGCACCACCACGCCCGGCCTAATGTCAGAATATTTTAATAAAAATATTTCTCTGGCTCTACAGGCCCACAAGAGTGGGATATGGCATCAAACAAAATGAGTTCACTTTCATACTTGGCTTCCAGGGTATACTAGTATTAAATGGTTCACGACTCTCATTATAGAATAGGTTACAATGTCATCAAGCATTTATTGGATACTAGACACAAGGTAACTGCATCAACTAGAATTTCTCCTCAATGCTCATAATGATCTTAACAACAATATCTTTCTAATCGGAAGATAAAGAAGCCAAGGCCAACAGGGAGGTCCCTATTCCCTCCAAAATATTATAGGCTATTGACAAGGCCTTTGGTTTTCCATGAGAATCAGATGGTAAGACCCTATTGCTGAAGACTTTACATGCCTGGGCAGCAAGGTCACTGAGAAATCAAGCTGGTGCTGAGCAGAAAACCTTCTCCCTGTAGACCAGCCAACTGAAATCTGGAAAAAGCTGCACAGCATGCAGCCATATGGGTGACAGAAATCATCAGTGGTGAAAACAGTGGACACTGGAAGCTCAAGTTTGGCCAGACAGGTCAAATGACCAAACAATGCAATAGTGACAAGTCTGCTCTGGGGGAAACCAACTGCTCTCTAATTGGACTGGAGGCCCACTCTATGGGAGGGAATACATGCCTGGTACTGAAAACCTAATCAAAAGCCTATGGCAGGGGAGGTCATGAGCCTTAGGGGTATAAAGCATGCTCTTGCCTGGCTAGATGCATATATTATGCTCACCAAACTGCCCTGAAAGCACTACACTTAGTGTTCAAATTCATATATTAATGCTACTCTCACTTCTGGTTAGAGAAGCTTCTCTTTTCCAATGGATGTGACCACTGGGATGACCCAAAAGGCACCACAGTGCTGAGAAGAAGTGACAGAGGAGTGTCCAGCACTGAAACATCTCTATCACACCCTCCAAGGCTCAGGGTCCATTGCAGAAGAGGTGGTGGAAAGAATGTAAGAGCCAAAGGAAGGGTACAACTCCTTACAATGCGACTGTCCAGACAGAAATTGGCATTGATATCCATGACCTCGCAGTGCCTAGCAATACCTTCATCCTCATAATAGGAGAAAAAGACAATGACATCAAAATAAAAGACTAACAGAGAGAGGAAGAGGATATGATGGAGAGTGGAATTGTGAAGGGGAAAGTGGGGGAGGGGAGGGAATTATCATGGTTTATTGTCTGTAAGTATAGATGTAAAAATAAAAAGCCAGGCGTGGTGGTGCATGCCTTTAATCCCAGCACTCAGGATGCAGAGATAGGAGGATTGCCATGAGTTCGAGGCCACCCTGAGAATACAGAGTGAATTTTTTTTGTTTTTTTGAGGTAGGGTCTCGCTCTAGGTCAAGCTGACCTGGAATTCGCTATGTAGTCTTATGCTGGCCTCAAACTCACAGCAATCCTCCTACCTCTGCCTCCAGGGTGCTAGGATTAAAAGGATGCACCACCACACTCTGCATGTAAACTGCCTTCTTAAAATGAGATAATGCAAGCCAGACGTGGTGGCGCATGCCTCTAATCCCAGCACTTGGGAGGCAGAGGTAGGAGGATCACCATGAGTTCAAGGCCACCCTGCGACTACAGAGTGAATTCCAGGTCAGCCTGAGCTAGAGTGAAACCCTACCTCGAAAAACCAAAAAAAAAAAAAAAAAAAAAAAAAAAAAGAGACAATGCAAACCCTCCCAGGATACTATGTCAGGGGAGAAGTTACTCCAGGGATCCCTTACCTGCCCCACAAGGCACAAGTCGCCCTGAACATGCAGCCCTTTTGGCTTGCACTGCACAGCGGCTTTGTTCAAACAGCAAATCTGACTGCTGTATTTTCAGTGCTTGAACTGCAAAGCCTTTGGGTAAAGCCGAGACATTCTGACACCTAAAAGTGAGAAAATGCATATAGTTTAGGTACACTCTAGAGAAAAAGCCTGAGATTGTGAACCACATTATCATCCCTAAGCCTTAGAGACCTTACTAGCTAAGAGAATCCACTTGTTTATTTACTGAGTGGAGACCAGTGAACTGGACAAAGATCCCTCCGCACTGCTCTGAAGGCATAAGAATTGAGTTAAGGTGGGCGTGGTGGCACACCTTTAATCCCAGCACTTAGGAGGCAGAGGAAGGAGGATCACTGTGAGTTCAAGGCCACCCTGAGACTACATAGGGAATTCCAGGTCAGCATGGGCTAAAGTGAGACCCTACCTCAAAACCCATCCCCTCCCCAAAAAAGAAAAAAAATTGGGTTAAAACCCACCAATGGTATCAGTAATACCAAATTTTATTCCTCATTTGAAAAACTCAATTTTTTTTCAAGGTAGGGTTTTGCTTTAGTCCAGGTCTCAGGCTGTCCTCAAACTCACAGGGATCCTCCTACCTCGGCCTCTCAAGTGCTGGGATTAAAGGTGTGTGCCACCATGCCAGATAGAAACTTAAATATTAGGGCTGGAGAGATGGCTTAGCAGTTAAGGCACTTGCCTGCGAAGCCTAAGGACCCATGTTGACTCTCCAGAGCCCACTTAAGTCAGACACACAAAGGTAAGGCAAGTGCAAGGTTGCACATTTCCACTAGGTGGCACAAGCATCTGGAGTTCCACTGCAGTGGCTGAGGCCCTGGCATGCCAATTCTCTCTCTCTTTAAAAATTAGAAAGAAAAAATAAAGAAAGAAGGAAGGAAGGAAGGAAAGAAAGTTAGTTAGTTAAGGGCTGGAGAAAGGCACTTGTCTGCAAAGCCAAAGGACCTAGGTTCGATTCCCCAGGACCCACGTAAGCCAGATGCATAAGGTGGCACATGTGTCTGGAGGCCCTGGCGTGCCCATTCTCTCTCTCTCTCTTTCTGCTTTTTTGTCTCTCTCAAGTAAATATATAAACAAACCAAAAAAACTAGTTATAAAAAAAGGAAGAAAGAATGTTTAATATTAACTTGTTGGTACTTGCTTCCTAAGAAAGTCTTCAAACACACCTGCTCCTTCACTGTAGCTCCTGGAAACCCTTATTGTAAATGATGTTATGCTTCTTTTTTTAAAAAACTTTTTTGTTTATTTTTATTTATTTAGTTGAGAGCAACAGACAGGCAGAGAGACAGAGAGAGAATGGGCATACCAGGGCCTCCGGCCACTGCAAACAAACTCCAGATGCAT
Organism: Orientallactaga sibirica; assembly: GCA_036365145.1. NCBI lineage: Eukaryota > Metazoa > Chordata > Mammalia > Rodentia > Dipodidae > Orientallactaga > Orientallactaga sibirica. The sequence goes on along the minus strand of JAEOAD010000017.1, from coordinate 37,709,312 downwards.
GTACTACCTTGTGCATCTGGCTTACATGGGTACTGGGGAATCAAGCCTTGAACCAGGGTCCTTAGGCTTCACAGGCAAGTGCTTAACTGCTAAGCCATCTCTCCAGCTGCCAGATCTTATGCTTCTTTTTATCTTCATAGTGCAGCTACAGTGATCTGCTCACTAGTTAACCATTTTTCCTCTGTTTTGGAAAACTTGCCTATTATATACTCAAGGACTCTGGCATTAGGCTGGGGTTCTGAGCTCTGAGAACTAACAATAATGAACAGCCCAAGATAAGATATATAAACACTGAGCCATCAGAGCTTGGGGTGGAGGCTTTGGAAAAGATTCCCTTGGGCCCATGCTTTCGTGAAAATAAACCGATTCTCCACTCAGTCTCTGGTGCCAGTTCTGTGTGCCTTAGTATCCTGCGTTAATTTTGTTCAGCCTATTCATTCATGCTACAGCACATATCAATCCTCTAGCCTCTCTCTTTCTACATTATGTACTACATTATGTACTTGAGGCCAGCCTTGAACTCCTGATCCCCCACCTCCACCCCCTAAGTGCTGAAATCACAGGTGTGTACAACCATGCTCAGGACGCTGATCTTTTTTCTAGACCACAGTTGATTTGTCCACTGATGGACATTTGGGCGGGTTCAGTTTTTCTTTTTCTCCCCGAGGTAGGGTCTCATTCTAGCCCAGGCTGACCTGGAATTCACTCCATAGTTTCAGGGTGGCCTCAAACTCACAGTGATCCTCCTACCTGCCTCTCGAGTGCTAAGATTAAAGGCGTGTGCCATCATACCTGGCTATCTCTTTCATTCTTTTCTTACTCTGCCTCTTTCTCTTTCTCCCTTCCTTTTTGTTTTTGGTGTTGTTAAGATTCAGGCCAGGCATGGTGGTACATGCCTTTAATCTCAGCACTCAGTAGACCAAGGTAGGAGGATCACTGTGAGTTTGAAGCCATCCTGAGGCAGTGCTGGGATTTAAGGTGTGTGCCACCACGTCCAGCTCAATTACCTCATTTTAACTGTTTCACTCAGTACACCTTTATGGAGAATCTTCCATGACGAAAGGAAGCTAACGTAGAAAGATTTTTAAAGTACTGGCTCTATTCTGAAGAGTGCCTACATTGTTGTAATTATTAGGTAAAATCCCTATGCTGTTTCAAAATATTTTTCGACATAGGGTCTTATTCTAGTCTAGGCTGACCTGGAACTTCTTCTTCTTTAGTTTTTAGTGGGGTCTCACTGGTCAGGCTGACCTGGAATTAACTATGTAGTCTCAGGGTGGCCTCGAACTCGGCGATCCTCCTACCTCTGCCTCCAGTGCTTTTGTTTATTTTTATTTAGTTAGTTAGAGCAACAGACAGGCAGAGAGACAGAGAGAGAATGGGCATACAGGCCTCCGTACTGCAAACAAACTCAGATGCATGTACTACCTTGTGCATCTGAAGCATGGTACTGGGGAATCAAGCCTTGAACCGGTCCTTAGGCTTCACAGGCAAGTGCTTAACTGCTAAGCCATCTCTCCATGCAGATCTTATGCTTCTTTTTATCTTCATAGTGCAGCTACAGTAGTCTGCTCACTAGTTAACCATTTTCCTCTGTTTTGGAAAACTTGCTGTATTATATACTCAGGACTCTGGCATTAGGCTGGGGTTCTGAGCTCTGAGAACTTAACAATAATGAACAGCCCAAGATAAGATATATAAACACTGAGCCATCAGAGCTTGGGTGGAGGCTTTGGAAAAGATTCCACTTGGGCCCATGCTTTTGTGAAAATAAACCCGATTCTCCACTCAGTCTCTGGTGCCAGTTCTGTGTGCCTTAGTATCCTGCGTTAATTTTTGTTCCAGCCTATTCATTCATGCTACAGCACATATCAATCCTCTAGCCTCTCTCTCTACATTATATGCTACATTATGTACTTGAGGCCAGCAGACTCCTGATCCCCACCTCCACCCCTAAGTGCTGAAATCACAGGTGTGTACAACCATGCTCAGGACGCTGGATCTTTTCTAGACCACAGCTGATTTGTCCACTGATGGACATTTGCCGGGTTCAGTTTTCTCCCGAGGTAGGGTCTCATTCTCAGCCCAGGCTGACCTGAATTCACCCATAGTTCAGGGTGGCCCCCAAACTTCACAGTGATCCTCCTACCTGCCTCTCGAGTGCTAAGAAGATTAAAGGCGTGTGCCATCATACCTGGCTATCTCTTTCATTCTTTTCTTACTCTGCCTCTTTCTCTTCTCCCTTCCTTTTGTTTTTGGTGTTGTTAAGATTCAGGCCAGGCATGGTGGTACATGCCTTTAATCTCAGCACTGCAGACCAAGGTAGGAGGATCACTGTGAGTTTCAGTCATCCCAGATTACATAGTGAATTCCAGGTCAGCCTGGCCAGGAGCAAGACCTCACCTCAAAAACCAAAAAAAAAAAAAAAAAAAGAAGAAGATTCAGAGTCTTGAGGCTAGAGAGATGGCACAGCAGTAAAGGCGCCTACCTGCAAAGCCTAACAACCTGTCTAATTTCCAACAACACCAAGTGAAGCTGATGAACAAAGTGGCTCATGCATCTGAATCCATTTGCAGGTGGAGGCTCCTGGGCATACCCTTTTCTCTCTGTCTTCTTCTATCTCTTCTTGCATGTAACAAATGAATAAAAATATTTAAAATTTTAATTATTTTATTTATTTATTTGGAGCTTATAGAGACAGATAGAGAGAGAGAATACAGGGTACATGAGGACTTCCAGCCACTGAAAATAAACTCCAGATGCATGCGCCACCTTGTGTATCTAGCTTAAGAGTCCCAGGGACTTGAACCTGTCCTTTGGCTTTGCAGGCAAGTATCTAACTGGTTAAACCATTCTTCCAGCCCTAAAAGTCTTAGGGTCTTATTATGTAGCCCATGCTTGCCTTGGAATTTATGGTCTCATGTCTAACCCTCTGAGTACTAGAATTAAAGCCAATATTTAACTGGGTGTGGTGGTATGCCTTTAATCCCGGACTCAGAAGTCAGAGGCAGGAGGACCATTTATTTGAGGCCACCCTGAGACTATATAGTAAATTCGGGTAGCCTGGGCCAGTGCGAGACCCTACCAAAAAACACAACCAGGCTGAGGGATGGATGGTCAGGGCAGTTAAGGCACTTGCCTGCAAAGCCAAAGGACACAGGTTTGATTCCAGGACCCATCGCTAGTCACATGCACAAGGTGTCATGTATCTGGAGTTCATTTGCAGGGCTGGAGGGCATGGTATGCCTATTCTCTGTCAAATAAATTAAACAAACAAAACCAAACTAAGGCTGAGGGGTGGCTTATTGGTTAAGGTGCTAGATGTGTGCGCCTCTCTTGTGGGCAAGTGCGCATTGCGCCTTGCATCACTTTGCATCTGGCTAAACGTGGGACCTGGAGATTGGAACTGTTCTTAGGCTTAGCATAGACCAAGGTAGGAGGATCACTGTGAGTTTGAAGCCATCCTGAGACTACATAGTGAATTCCAGGTCAGCCTGGGCTAGAGCAAGACCCTACCTCAAAAACCAAAAAAAAAAAAAAAAAAAGAAGAAGATTCAGAGTCTTGAGGCTAGAGAGATGGCACAGCAGTAAAGGCGCTTACCTGCAAAGCCTAACAACCTGGGTTCAATTCTCCAACACCCAAGTGAAGCCAGATGAACAAAGTGGCTCATGCATCTGGAGTCCATTTGCAGCAGGTGGAGGCCCTGGCATACCCCTTCTCTCTGTCTCTCTTCTATCTCTCTCTGCATGCAAATAAATGAATAAAAATATTTAAAAATTTAAATTTATTATTTATTTATTTGAGAGCGAGAGAGACAGATAGAGAGAGAGAATGCGTGGGTACATGAGGATCTCCAGCCACTGAAAATAAACTCCAGATGCATGCGCCACCTTGTGTATCTAGCTTAGTGAGTCCCAGGGACTTGAACCTGGGTCCTTTGGCTTTGCAGGCAAGTATCTAACTGCTAAACCATTCTTCCAGCCCTAAAAAAAGTCTTAGGGTCTTATTATGTAGCCCATGCTTGCCTTGAATTTATGGTCCTCATGTCTAACCCTCCTGAGTACTAGAATTAAAGCTAATATTTAACTGGGTGTGGTGGTGCATGCCTTTAATCCCGGGACTCAGGAGTCAGAGGTAGGAGGACCGTCATGAGTTTGAGGCCACCCTGAGACTATATAGTAAATTCCGGGTAGCCTGGGCTAGTGCGAGACCCTACCTCAAAAAAACACAACCAGGGCTGGAGGGATGGATGGCTTAGCAGTTAAGGCACTTGCCTGCAAAGCCAAAGGACCCAGGTTTGATTCCCCCAGACCCACGTTAGTCAGATGCACAAGGTGGCTCATGTATCTGGAGTTCATTTGCAGTGGCTGGAGGGCATGGTATGCCTATTCTCTCTGTCAAATAAATTAAACAAACAAACAAAACCAAAACCAAGGCTGGAGGGGTGGCTTATTGGTTAAGGTGCTTGCCGGGAAAGCCAAAGAATCCAGGTTCAATTCCCCAGGACCCACGTAAGCCAGATGCATAAAGTGGCACATGCATCTGGAGTTTGTTTGCAGGCTGGAAGCCCTGACGTGCCCATTATATCTGTCTCTGTGTCTCTCTCTCTCTCAAATAAATAAAAGTAAAGTAAAATAATAAAAAAACCCAAAACTAAACAAACAAAAAAACCCACTAATGTTTATACCTTGATATACATCCTCCTATAGGTTTCTCTCTGTGTGTGTATATATGTGTGTGTATATATATATATATATATATGTTGTTTTTTGAGGTAGGGTCTCCTTCTAGCCCAGGCTGACCTGAAATTCACTATATAGTCTCAGGGGGGCCTCAAACTCATGGTGATTCCCCTAACTCTGTCCCTGGGATTAAAGACATGTGCAACCACGCTTGGCTTTTAAGACCAAAATGGAGCTAATTAAAAAATTTTTTATTATTATTTTTATTTATTTATTTTTGGAGAGAGAGAGGCAGAGAGAGATAGACAGAGAGGGAGAGGGAGACAGAGATGGGCGCACCAGCAGTCTCTCAGCTGCTGTGAACGAAATCCAGATGTGTGCGCCCCCTTGTGGGCAAGTGTGGCCTTGCGCCCTTGCCTCACTTTGCATCTGGCTAAACGTAGGACCTGGAGATTGGAACTGCTGGACATTGGAACCAGCGTTCTTAGGCTTAGCAGGCAGGCGCCTTAGCCACTAAGCCATCTCTCTCTGGAGCTAATTTTATATTTGAAATTGCTCTTTAAACACTATGAACATCTTTCTACATTAAATATTCATCAATATTATTATTATTATTATTTTGTTTTTTTTTGAGGTAGGGTCTCACTCTACCTTGGGCTGACCTGGAATTCACTATGTAGTCTCAGGGTGGCCTTGAATTCATGGTGATCCTCCTATCTCTGCCTCCCAAGTGCTGGGATTAAAGGTGTGTGCCACCATGCCCAGCGATCATTATTATTATGATGATTATTTTTAATTTAATTTTTTATTGACAACTTCTATACTTATGAACAATAAACCATGATTATTTTTTAATTTATTTATTTGTAAACAGAGCGAGAGATAGACAAGAGACATAGAGAGAGAATGGGTGTATCAGGGCCTCCAGCCATTGCAAACAAACTCCAGATGCATGTAGCACTTTGTGCATCTGGCTTTACGTGGGTACTGGGAAATTGAACCTGGGTTGTTAGGTTTTGTAGGCAAGTGCCTTAACCGCTAAACCATCTCTCCATACTGCACCATTATTATTATTATTATTTGGTGTTTTCGAGATAGAGACTCACTCTAGCCCAGGCTGACCTGGAATTCACTATGTAGTCTCAGGGTGGCCTCAAACTCATGGCGATCCTCCTACTCTGCCTCCCAAATGCTGGGATTAAAGGCATGTGCCACCACACTGGCTCAGTTTCTCTCTTTCTCCCTCCCTCCCTCCCTTTCCTCCCTCCCTCCCCTCTCCTCCCTTCTCTCCCTCCCCTCCCCTCCCTCCCTCCCTCCTTCCTTCCTTCCTTCCTTATTTATTTTGTTATTTTGTTTTTTTGAGGTAGGGTTTCAATCTAGTCCAGGCTGACCTGGAACTCACTATGTAGTCTCAGGCTGGCCTCAAACTCCTGGCGATCCTCCTACCTCTGCCTCCCAAGTGCTGGGATTGAACGTGTGCACCACCATGCCTGGCTTCAGTTTATTTCTTTAGGACAGATTTTAGAAGTGCAACTGATGAGTCAAAAGGTATGGAGACTTTGCACACTTTTTGGATCCCTCCAACCACCCTTCCTGACGCTCACCTGCCAATCAGGGCTCTCTGCATGGCTTCCTGGCTGTATGGGCACTTCCCAATGACCACAGCTGACAGGTAGATGGGCTCTTCCAGGAAGTGCATTAACAGTGCACCTTGGCATCCAAGGACATTCCATCTAGCTATCTTGTCACTGCAGGACATGGAGCTAGTCCTGTCTCCCCGACCTGGCTTTATTCGAAGCAGCCCCACCTGGTGGTATGCAGCACCTGGCTTCTTCGAGTCTCCAGTTTCCCCAGGAACACACTTGGCTCCAGTTCTATAAACATCCACCACTTTGACACCACAAGGGGCTGCTGCAGTGACAGTGTCCATTCCATCGACAGTGAGGTTAGAGCTGCTTACATCAGGTTTGGCGAGGCCACCTTCCTGCTTGCCATGGTGAGCTGCAGCACTGGAGACCAAGCTGGCAGGAGTCCCAAGCCTCATCTTTTTGGCTACAGGACTGTCAGGCTCATCACAGTTCCTTCTGTTTTCAGGAGCCTCTAAGTTACCACTCCCTTCCACAGATGAGCTGTTGGCCCAGTGTCTGCTGACAGGACAGCAAGGCTGTTCTTCAAACTCAAGCATTGGAATGATGGAGGCATCACCACCTACATACACAAGGGATCCAGTAGTTATGAAAATGAGTCACCTGGACCATGACATCAATATCTTTTAGGAACTTAGAAATGGAAATTAGTGGGCCTGGAAAAAGCTCAGCGGGAGAGTGCTTGCCTAGCATGCAGGAGGCCTGGGTCTAATCCCTAGCACCTCCCCAAAGTAATAATAATAATGCAAATTATCGGGATCCAGTAGATATGCTGAAGCAGAAGCTCTGAAGGTGGAGTTGGAAGTCTGCCTTAATAAGCTGTCCCAGGGCTGGAGAGATGGCTCAGTAGATAAGGCGCTTGCTGCAAAGCCTAATGACCTGGTTTAATTCCCCAGGACCCACATAAAGTCAGATGCACAAAGTGGCACATGCATCTGGAGTTTGTTTGCAGTAGCTGGAGGCTCTGGTGCACCCATTCTGTCTGTCTCTTTTCTCTCTCTGCCTGTAAATAAATGAATAGAGCCGGGCGTGGTGGCGCACGCCTTTAATCCCAGCACTCGGGAGGCAGAGGTAGGAGGATCGCCATGAGTTCAAGGTCACCCTGAGACTACATAGTTAATTCCAGGTCAGCCTGGGCTGGAGTGAGACCCTACCTCAAAAAAACCAAAAAAAAAAAAAAAAAAAAAAAAAAAAAAAAAAATGAATAGATAGATAGATAGATTGATAAGTAAAGCTGTCCCAGTGATTCTGAGGCCAGCTCAAGTATGGGAATCATAGCCTTAACAGTATCTCAATCTATTCTCTGTGAGATGAGTTGAGAATGTAAGTGAGAAGCTGAGGAGTGTAACACATGCCTAGCATGTGTAAGGCCCTTGGTTTGATTATCACCATAAAGAAGGAAATAATGAAAAGAAAACAAAAAACAAAAAAACCCTCTTTCTTCAATAATAAAATTAATCTTACTTGAAAAAAAAAAAAGCTAGCTGGGCATGGTGGCGCACGCCTTTAATCCCAGCACTAAGGATGCAGAGGTAGGAGGATCACTGTGATTTAAAGGCCACCCTGAGACTACATAGTGAATTCCAGGTCAGCCTGGGCTAGAGTGAGACCCTACCTCAAAAAAAAAAAAAAAAAAAAAACACCGGGCGTGGTGGCGCACGCCTTTAATCCCAGCATTTGGGAGGCAGAGGTAGGAGGATTGCTATGAGTTCGAGGCCAGCCTGATACTACATAGTGAATTCCAGGGTCAGCCTGAGCTAGAGTGAGACCCACCTTGAAAAACCAAAAAATAAAAACAAAAAACAAAACAAAACAATAATGTGCCAATTCCCCTAATATAAATCTCTGGAGCTTCTATTAAAGGCTCTCTTCTAGAAATAGTGAGTTGAGGGCTGGAAAGATAGCTTAGCAGTTAAGATGCATGCCTGCGAAGCCTAAAGACCCTAGTTCAATTCTCCAGGTCCCACATAAGCCAGATGCACATGGTGGCACATGCATCTGAGTTCATTTGCAGTGGCTAGAGGCCCTGGTGCACCCATTCTCACTCTTTCTCTCTCTCTAATAAATAAATAAAATTTTTTAAAAAGTTGTCCTTTGAAATAGTGAGTTGAAACTTCAAAAAAAGAGAGGTATGGAAAAACATATTTAAATAAAGACCCAGTAGCCAGGCATGGTAGTGCATGCCCTTAATCCCAGCACTTGGAAGGCAGAGGTAGGAGGCTTACCTTGAGTTTGAGGCCACCTTGAGACTACATAGTGAATTCCAGGTCAGCCTGAGCTGAGCTAGAATGAGACCCTTCCTCAAAAATCACCCTCTAAAAAGAACTACCCTAAGTATCTTTTTGGTGTGTGTATGTATGAGTATTCATATATGTGTGGGTACACATGCTGTGTACAGTTGCTCACTCAAGTGTGCATGTGCACTTGAATGCTAGAGTATCCTCTCAATCATTCTCTGGATGTCCTCTCAGTCATTTTCCACATTATTATTATTATTAATAATATTATTTTGGTTTTTCAAAATAGGGTCTCACTGTGGCCCAGGCTGGCTTTCAACTCACTTTGTAGCCTGACCTTGAAGTCATAGACTCCCTCAGCCTCCCCAGTGCTGGGATTTAAGGCATGTATCATCACATCTGGCTTCTACCTTATTTTATTTATTTATAGAGAGAGAAAGAGAGAGAAAAATGGGCCAAACCAGGGCCTCTAACCACTGCAAATGAACTCCAGACACATGTATCTGGCTTAACTGTTAAGCCATTTCTCAATCCCTTCCACCTTATTATTTTTATTATTTATTTATTTATTTATTTATTTATTTATTTATTATTTTCAGGCAGAGGTATAGACAGAAAAGAGAGAGATAAACAATGAGTGTGCCAGGGTCTCTAGCTGCTGCAAACAAACTCCAGATGCATGTGCCACTTTGTGCATTTGGCTTTACATGGGTACTGGGGAATCAAACTCAGGTGGTTAGGCCTTACAGACAAAGTGCCTTAACCACTGAGCAATCTCTCCAGCTTTCTACCTTATTTATTTTTATTTTTGGTTTTTGAGGTAGGGTCTCACTGTAGCCCAGACTGACCTGGAATTCACTCTGTAGTCTCAGAGTGGCCCTGAACTCATGGCGATCCCGCGTGCTGGGATTAAAGGCATGCATCACCATGCCTGGCCTACCTTATTATTATTATTTTTAAAAAAATTGTATCTGTTTACAAGAAGGGAGACTGTCTAGACAGAGAATGGGCATGCCAGAGCCTCTAGCTGCTGCAAACGATCTACAGATGCATGCACCATATTGGGCATCTGGCTTTACATGGGTACTGGGGAATCAAATGCAGGTCATTAGGCTTTGCAGGCAAGTGCCTTAACTGCTTAGGTATCTCCCTAGCCCCCTCCACCTTATTTTTTGAGACATAGTCTCTTACTGAATCTAGAGCTCACCTATCTGGCTCACTAACTAGCTAGTGAGCTTTAGGGGTCCTCCCGTCTGTTTCCCAGTGCTGAGGTTCCAGGCATGAACCATTATGCCTGGCATTCTATGAGGGTGCTGGGATCTGAACTCAGGTCCTCCTGCTTGTGCAGCAACTTTACCCACTGAGTCATCTCCCTGTCCAGTAATTCTTTTTTTTTTTTTTTTTTTTTTTTTTAGGGGTTTCACTCTGGTCCAGGCTGACCTGGAATTAACTATGTAGTCTCAGGGTGGCCTTGAACTCTCAGCGATCCTCCTACCTCTGCCTCCCGAGGGCTGGGATTAAAGGCGTGCGCCACCACGCCCGGCTTCTGTCCAGTAATTCTTATCCCAAGGAAATTTTGGAAATACTGGTTTGGACCAGGGTTTCTAGACCTCCAATATTAAGGGCAGTTTTGTTTGTTTAGATAGGGCCTCATGAACTCAGGTTGGCCTCAAAATCCTCATGTAGCTGCGGATTGTCCTGATTTTCTTTCCTCTGCCTCCCAAGTACTGGGATTACTGGAGTGTCACTATGCCTAGGTCTAAAGACATTTTGAGCCAGATAATTCTCTGCTGTGGAGGTAATCCAGTATATTTAGCAGGATATTTAGCAGAATCCCACAAGATACCAAAACCTCTCTAGTCTGACAATTGAAAGTGTCTCCAGCAGAGTAGCACACACCTATCATCCTTGCACCCAGGAGGTGGAGGTAGAAGGATCAAGGTAGAGCAAAACTACCCTGAACTGAGAACTCCTGGTTTAAGACTAGTTTTTTTATGCTGTACATCAAAACCACGGCTTGTACTTCCTGTGCAAGCTTCCTTCCTTCTGCTGAGCTACACCTACAGCCTGAGAACTTATGCTTTACGATGAGAAAAGCTTCCCCAATGCATTGGAAAACACAAGTAGTGGCTTATTCCATGCTTAAGTATATTTGACATTGTTCAAAATGCCCCATTTTGGAGATTACATGATGCCCATTCCCAAAGTAAACCCTCAAGAGTTACACAGCCTGCTCTAAACTAATGTTTCCAACACTCCCAGTGTGTCTCTGTGTGCTGTTTATAACGATTTCTAATCTACAAGGTGCTCATAGGAAACCAAAGAAAACTAGAGGTCAGGAGAGAGCACAGCTCTCCCTTGAGAAGGGAGACATTTCTTCAAACACTAACCTAGTGAGTGTTGCTTTCATAAAGTGTGTAAATAATACATCTGTAGTCTTTATAACCAAGCACTGGAAAAGGCAAGAGAAATGTGAAAGTAGGAATGTTGCCATAGAAGCTGCCTGGCTCACTTCCACAGACCTCACAAGGTGACAGTGACTTTGGAGAATTCACTGGGATCCACCTCCCACTCAGTAGGACTCAGAGATTTGATCTTGACAGAATGCCTGAACACAAGAGGCTGACTCATGCTAATAAAACACAAAAGTGAGAGCATGAAGCAGCTAACTGAGGCATCAAATTATTAATTAGTAATGAGAAATAAATGCCAAGGGAGCCGGAGAGTCACATTTCCTAGGTAGTGTACTTCCTTCCTACAGATAAACTGGGAGACATCACATTCTCAAAGATTACTCATGAGCTGAGGGAGTGAGAGCAATAGTTCCAGATTTTTATTTCAGAGATCAGCAAATTTCTAGAGTCTTCTCCCCCCATCCCCAGAGGTAGGGTCTCACTCTTACCCAGGCTGACCTGTAATTCACTCTAGTCTCAAGGTGGCCTCGAACTCACAGTGATCCTCCTACCTCTGCCTCCCAAGTGCTGGGATTAAAGGCATGCATCACCATGCCTGTTTTTTTTTTTTTTTTTTTTTTTTTTTTTGAGAGAGAGAGAGAGAGAAAGAGAGAGAATGGATACACCAGCAGCCTCTCAGCTGTTGTGAACAAACTCCAGACATGTGCGCCCCCTTGTGGGCAAGTGCAGCATTGTGCGCTTGCATCACTTTTTGCATCTGGCTAAATGTGGGACCTGGAGATTGGAAGCAGAGTTCTTAGGCTTGGCAGGCAGGTGCCTTAACCACTAAGTCATCTCTCCAGGCCCCCCTTTTTTTTGAGGAAGGGTTTCACTCTAACTCAGGCTGACCTCAAATTCACTGTGTAGTCTCAGGGTAGCCTCAAACTCATGGTGATCCTCCTACCTCTGCCTCCCGAGTGTTAGGATTAAAGCCATGCGTCACCACGTCTGGCAGAATCTTTTAAAGATCAACAGAAGGTCACAAACTTATTATTCCATCAAGTAAGATCTTAAAGAATCGCAGTTAATACCATTTTAAAAAGGAAGAAAGAGACTCAGCCCATACCACAGACATTCTTTCTCATACATATTAGCATCTCTCCATGGCCCTCCCTAGAAACCTAAAAGCCATCCTCTCCATTATCCCTCACATATGACCCATCAAGTCCCACCAGATCCTACATCTCTCCAGTTGCCTACTTGTCAATAATTAACTCGACCCTTCCTCAAACACCATCCTCTCACTAAAAAAAAAAAAAAAAAAAAAAAAAAAGAAAAGAAAAAGAAAGAGAAGAATAAATTAATGAATGAAATGAGTTTTAGGACTGAGTTATTGTAGGACTTTGATGGTTTTACAACTTGTAGGGTTTAAAATTGAAGGTTTCCAATCCTGACTTTGTGTAGCTGGCTTTTGGTAGATGCTGGGAAATTGAACCTAGGCTGTCAGGTTTTGCAAGTAAGTGCCTTTAACTGCCGAGCCATCTCTCTAGCCCTAACCTGACTTTAAGAACTGACTAACATGAGTAAGACTCCATACCTTTTACCTCTGCCTTTTGCTTGCCCCTAGTAGACAAGTGATTAGATACATAAAAAGTGGTGGTGCACACCTTTAATCCCAGCACTTGGGAGGCAGGGTAGGAGGATCACTGTGAGTCTGAGGCCACCCTGAGTGAATTCCAGGTCAGCTTGGGCTAGAGTGAGATCCTACCTCGAAAAACAAAACAAAAGAAAAAAGTCATGATGTCATCAGTTGTAGCTATTTTCAGCTAGTATTATCTATATTTTTTTGAGAAATATCTCTATGGATAAGAAGAGCATAAGGAAGCAGACAATAAATACAACATACTCCAAAGGCTTGACTCTACTTACAGGGTGTATGGCTAGAGAAAAACACAAAAGACAGGTCTGGTCTGAGTTTCCATAGTCCTCTCTGAGTTCCTGGAACAAAGATGCTGTCGTCTTTCCGAGAGGCTGCCACATGGAGCTGAGAGAGAAGGTACCTATGGGTGGCAGGACATCAGAATGAACAACTGAGCTGGGGGATGGAGCTCAGTGGAACAGTGCTTGCCTACCACATGTGAGGCCCTTAGTTTGACCCCAGCACCATAAAAATTACTTTTGGAAGAAAAAAGTAAGAGCAAATAATAGGCTTCTGTGGTAAAAAAGAGCTCTCTGGTTGGGTGATTACTGTTACCATAGGCCTGTTAGATGGGTAGTGATCTGGAAGTATCAACTAGTGATTCTCTGCACTGGCAGCAACAGCACCAAGTGGGAACTGGTAGACACTTTCTCAGGCTCTACCCTGGATCTGCTGAAGTCACAGAATCTCTGGGGAGTGGGCCCAGCAATCTTCCCCTACCTGCTGGTGCTGGGGCTTGAGCCCAGAGCCTTGATGTTAGACACAAACTTGGCTAGTAAGCTTACCCACACCTCCTCCCATCCTCCACCATCTGGGAGTTCATTACCAAGCTCTCAGGGTGATTCTGAGGCTCATTGAAGTTTCAGAACCAGTGATCTAGCACAGTGGCCCACAGAATGACATGTTTAGTACCTGGGAGCTTATCAGACATGAAAATTCTGCCCCCACTCCCACCCACACCTGCTGAATCCCTTGTGGAGACGTGGCTTCACCTTTGGAAGCTCCTTTTGGCGATGGTCTCAGCGTGGCTGTCATTGAGGACGTCTCCTGTAGTGAAGACAGGACACTAGTGAAGACATGTGGATCCTGTAGAAGCCCTGGCTCTTAGAACAAGAATACAAGAGGTAGGAGGAGCCAGGCATGGTGGTGCACACCATAAGTCCCAGGCTGAGGTAGGAGGATTTCTATGAGTTCAAAGCCACTCTGAGATTACATAGTGAATTCTAGGTCAGCCTGGGATAGAGCGAGACCCTACCTTGAAAAACCCTCCCCAAAGGGGGGGGGCACGGAGAGATGGCTTGGTGGTTAAGGCACTTGCCTGTGAAGCTTAAGGACCAAGGTTCAATTCCCCAGAACCCTTGTAAGCCAGATGCACAAGGTGACACATGCATCTAGAATTCATTTGCAGTGGCTAGTGACCCAGGCGTGCCCATTCTCTCTATTTACCCCCACTTTCTCTGGCAAATAAATGAGTAATAATAATAATAAAGAAGCAACAGCAGAGTACAGCAGTGCCCACCAGCACTCAGGATGGCCTGAAAGGGCTCCATGACAAAGTGTCAAAATCACTCATGGCAATGCATTGTCAACTGAGTTTCTCAAGTCAGCCATGTAGACATTTAGGGCCAGAAAATTCTCTGTGGTAGGCGAAAAGCCTATAAATATAAGGCGATTACCTGAACTCCTGGCTTCTGCCCACAAGAGGCCATGTGCACCCCTCTCCCAGTGGTAGCAACTCAAAATACCTTTAGACATTGCCAAAGGCACCTTGAGGTACAAATCTGTCCTTGGGTGCTGGGCTTGTTTGTATAATCTATTATCCCAGGCTAAAGCAGTACTAGCATGAGTTTGAAGCTAGCCTTGGCTACATAGTAAGATATTGTCTCAACCCTCCCCCCAACCAAATAAATCAAAGCAAGCAAAACAAAAAATATCACTGATTTATATATTGAAAAAAACTTCTTTTTAAGAGTTAGGCATTGTACCTAGGGTCTCATGCATGCTAGGTACACACTGTACCATTGAGATATATTCCTAGACAGATTATATATATAGTTTATTTATTTATTTATTTATTTATTTATTTATTTTATTTGGTTTTCTGAGGTAGGGTCTCACTCTATCCCATGCTGACCTGGAATTCACTATATAATCTCAGGGTGGCCTTGAACTCATGGCAATCTTCCTACTTCTTCATCCCAAGTGCTGGGATTAAAGGCATGCACCACCATACCCAGCTTTTAAAAAATTTTAAATTTAATTTTAATTAATTTATTTGAGAGAAAAAAAAAAGAGAGAGAAAGGCAGTGAGAAAGAGAGTGTGTATGGGCATGTCAAAGCCTTCAGCTGCTACAAACTTTAGACATACCACCTTGTGCATCTGGCTTATGTGGGTTCTGGAAAATAGAACCTGGGTTCTTTGGCTTTGTAGGCAAGTACCTTTAATCTCTAAGCCATATCTCCAGCCCTCTATTTCCTTTTGAGACACGGTCTCACTAAGTTGTGTAGCCTGGTCTTAAACTTACTTTGTAGCCCAAGCAGGCCTTGAAATTTCCTTTTTTTTTTTGAGGGGGGGATGGGTTTTTACAAGGCCAGGTAAAGTATGTGCCACCACACCTGGCTGGCCTTAAACTTTTTTTTCTTTTTTGCTTTTCCGAGGTAGGGTCTAGCTCTATCTAGCCCAGGCTGACCTGGAATTCTTTATGAAGTCTCAGGGTAGCCTCGAACTCACAGTGATCCTCCTCCCTCTGCCTCCTGAGTGCTGGGCATAAAGGCATGTGCTACCATGTCTGGCAGCCTTGAACTTGTTTTTCAAAAAATATTTTATTTATTTATTTTATTTTGAGCCTTGAACTTTTTATTTTTATTTTTTTGATGTAGGGTCTCAGTCTAGCTCAGGCTGACCTGGAATTCACTATGTAGTCTCAGGGTGGCCTCAAACTCATGGCGATCCTTCTACCTCTGCCTCCCAAGTGCTGGGATTAAAGGCGTGCACCACCATGCCCCACCAAACCTTGAACTTTTGATCTTCCTCATGCCTCAGCTTCCTGAGCTATTGGAATTATAGGCCTGTGCCACCAAGCTGGCTAGGAAAATCTTTTATTGGACACCCAGGATACAGCTCTTTTGAACTATGGTATATTTGTGCTCCTGGGACAGCTTCCTTATAGACAGAGGAGTCAAGGCTAGAAGAACAGAGGAAACAAACTCAAACTAAACAGTAAAGATCCCAGACCTGAAAGGGACTTCCATATTCCACGCCCCCCCCTTCCCGCCGAGGTAGGGTCTTACTCTAGCTCAGGCTAGCCTCAAACTCACTGTGATCTTCCTACTCTGCCTCCTGAGGGCTTCAATTAAAGGTGTGCACCATCATGCCATGTGACTTCCATGTTGGTAAGCTTCATTTAATTCCAGATTGCTTGCAAGGACTTCAGAAGTCATATGAGCTATACCCTCTACCTTCTCCAGAGCTCTAAAGACTTTCAGACATAATGTGACTAGCTAACCCCAAGAAACCTGTAGTTCAAGCACAAAATACTGGTTGGATTTCAGTTTGCTCAGTCATGCAAGCATGTTTCTGGTGGCCTTCCTTCCTTCCTTCCTTCTTTTTCTCTTTTACAGGCAGGAGTCTCACTATGTAGCCCAGGGTGGGCTTGAACTCATGATCTTTCTGCCACAGCCTCTGGAGTATAGGGATTACAGGCACCTATCATCATTCTTGGCTCTGAATTTTATATATATATATATATATGCTCTCTAGGCCAGGCTGACCTGGAATTCACTATGTAGTCTCAGGGTGGCCTCAAACTCATGGCGATCCTCCTACCTCTGCCTCCTGAGTGCTGGGATTAAAGGCATGCATCACCATGCCCAGCTAAAAAACTTTTTTTAAAAAAAATTTTAATTTTTATTTATTTATTTGAGAGAGAGAAAGGCAGATAGAGAATGGAAGCACCAGGGCCTCTAGCTGTTGCAATCCAACTCCAGATGCATGTGCCACCTTGTGCATCTGGTTTGCGTGGGTCCTGGGGAATTGAACCTAGGTCCTTTGGCTTTGCAGGGAAGTGCCCTAACCATTAAGCCATCTCTCTAGCCCTGAATTTCCATTTTTAAAAATATTTTAGTTATTTATTTGAGAGAGGGAAAGAGGTGGAGTGGTGGGTCCTGAGGAGAATGGGGTCAGCCTGCCAGGGACCCCACTAGCCACTGCAAATGAACTTATTTGAGATGCATGGGTCACCCCTTGTGCATCTGGCTTGAACTCCAGATGTCCTGGAGAATCAAACTGGGATCGTTTGGCTTTGCAGGCAAATGCCTTAACCGCTAAGCCATCTTTCTAGCCCAATTTCCATGTTTAAAATGAACACTGCAACGGGAAATGGCCTTTTCCTTCTGACAATGAGAGGAAAGGTTAACCTGGACACTGGTTTCCAAAGCTCCCAGAGACAACTATTTAGACTCCAGTCTTGCTTACCGCTCTTCCTCATTTTGGACTGGCCTATGCATTTCGTTCCTGTTCCCATTGAGACAACTTCCTTTGTCACTGAGAGGAAAAAACAAATCATTAAGTGAGACCTCATAGGCTGAATGTTTCCCAGCGTTCAGGCTTCAAGGGTACAATCCTCCAGAGGATTCCATAGGCAACTAGGACTGAAGTTGGCAGGGCGATCTGCCGCCACCAGAAAGAAGTATTGCGCCACCTGGTGGAGAACGTGGAAACGCCTAATACTTTACATCCTGCCCTGGACAGTCCCAGAATACCAAATGCATAATTTTAGTCTCTTACACTGAGAGAAGTCTCACCTTGCACTGGCTTATCAAGGGTGTCACCAGCCTGGTCCGCTAGAGGCTGTATCTTCACCACAGCTGCCAACAACGTCCACTCACGGTTCGGCTCAGGCTTGCCTTGCTTGGGTAGCTTGATGCTATAGTGTTCGTAGCACAGCTGAGCAATTTCATCAGCAGTCCACATGGTTGGAGCGGGAGAGGAAGCGGAGGCCCTGGGGATTGAAAGCCAGGACCATCAGAAGCACAGAAAGCAGCCGGGCGTGGTGGTGCACGCCTTTAATCCCAGCACTTGGGAGGCAGAGGTAGAAGGATTGCTGAGAGTTCGAGGCCACCCTGAGACTACATAGTTAATTCCAGGTCAGCCTGGGCCAGAGTGAGACCCTACCTTGAAAAACCAAAAAAAAAAAAAAAAAAAAAAAAAAGCAGGGTCAGTGTGAGATACTGCACCTCACTCCAGGGCTTCAATAGACTTTCCAGGGTAGCTCAATGGTGTTCCAGCTGAGGTTCATTTTTCCTCTACTAACCTCCTTGTCTTTCTTTCATCTTTAATGAGTGAACACTCAAATCCCATAAACCCAGAAGACAACTTTTTTTTTTTTTTTTTTTTTTTTTTGGGGGGTAGGGTGTTTTGAGGTAGGGTCTCACTCTAGCTCAGGCTGACCTGGAATTCACTATCTATTCTCAGGGTGGCCTCAAATTCACAGAGATCCACCTACCTCAGCCTTCCGAGTGCTGGGTTTAGCCACCATACCTGGCTTCAAGATTTTTTTTAAATAAAAAGTTATGACATGGGGCTGGAAAGATGGCTTAATGGTTAAGGCGCTTGCCTGTGTAGCTTAGGGACCCAGGTTTGATTCCCCAGTACCGATATAAGCCAGACACACAAGGTGGAGCATGTGTCTGGAGTTCATTTGTGGTGGCTGAAGGCCCACCCATTCTCAACCTCAATCTATCTGCCTCTTCCTCCCTCTTTCTCTGTCCCTCTCTCTCTCAGTCAAATAAATAAATAATTTTTTAAAAAGTTATGACATGGGCTGAGAAGATGGCTCAGTGGTTAAAGGCGGTTGCTTGCAAAGTCTGAAAGCCCATGTTTGATTTCCCAGTACCCATGTAAAGCTAGATGCACAAAGTGGCACATGTATCCGAAATTCACTTGCAGTGGCCAGAGGCCCTTGTGTGTCCACTCTCTCTCAATCCTCTGTCTCTCAAACAAAAATTAAAAATGTTGTGACACATATTTAATGAATCTGAATTTACTATGCAACACAGAAGCATATGGCAGGAAGTGTGCTGCTCACTGCCTTTTTACTTGGAAATAGCAAGTAAAAAAAAGACTGAAGGAAGGCCTCAGCTTGATTTGGGCAAATCCTCACCACACTAAGTTTATCTTTCTGGACAGATGTTCTTTTCCATGGTCTTTTTTCTTTTCTTTTTTAAAAATTTGTTTTTATTGGGCTGGAGGGATGGCTTAGAGGTTAAGGCGTTTGCCTGTAAAGCCAAAGAACCCTGGTTCTATTCCCCAGGACCCATGTAAGACAGATGCACAAGGTGGCCCATGCATCTGGAGTTCGTTTGCAATGGCTGGAGGCCCTGGTTTGCCCATTTTCTCTCTCTCTCTCTCTGACTCTCTCAAATAAACTTAAAAAATAATTTAAAAACATTTTTATTTATTTATTAGAGACAGGGAGAGAGAATGGGTGTGCCAGGGCCTCTAGCCACTGCAAACAAACTCCAGACACATGTGCCACTATGCATCTGGCTTAGGTGGGACCTGGAAAATCAAACCTGGGTCCTTAGGCTTTGCTGTAACTGCTAAGTCATATCTCCAGCCCTTATATTTTATTTTAGAGAGAGAGCATATGGGGGAGAGAATTGGCATGCTAGAGCCTCAGTCACTGTAATTGAACTCCAAATGCTTGCACCACCTAGTGGACATGTGTGACATTGTGCTTGCCTCACCTTTGTGTGTCTAACTTACATGGGAACTGGAGAATTGAACATGGGTCCTTAGGCTTTGCAGGCAAGTGACTTAACTGCTAAGCTCTCTCTCTCCAGACCATCATATATGAGAAAGGGAGAAAAATTGGTGTGCCAGGGCCTCTAGCCACTGCAATTGATCTCCAGATGCATGGGCCACCTTGTGCATCTGGCTTACTTGGGATCTTGAGAGTTGAACATAGGTCCTTAGGCTTCACAAGCAAGTGCCTTAATCACTAAGCCATTTGTCCAGCCCTTCCATGGCCTTTTTATCAAGTGAGTTTCTACCTCAGTCTAGTAAATCCCTGTATAAATGTCTCACTAGCTAAGTGTTTTTACAGATGTGCTAAGGATGTAGGCATGGAGTTGCCCTTTCTTGACTTCTGTTTCAGTTTCCTCATCTGTTAAAATAGGGGCAATAGTACTAGCATATTTTATAAATAATACTTAGGTACTTTTTTATTGTTTGTTTGTTTTTCGAGGTAGGGTCTCACTTTATCTCAGGCGGACCTGGAATTCACTATGTAGTCTCAGGGTGGCCTCGAACTCACAGCAATCCTCCTACCTCTGCCTCCCGAGTGCTGGGATTAAAGGTGTGCACAGTGTCTCATGCAGCGCAGCCCAGTTTAACTTGTGATCCTCCTGCCTTGGCCCACTGAGTGCTGGATCATGGTCATGCACCACCACACCCAGCTATAAGTAATGCTTATAAAATAATCTGCTGGGCTGGAGAGATGGCTTAGTGGTTAAGGTGTTTGCCTGCAAAGCCAAAGCACCCTGATTTGATTCTCCAAGACCCATGTAAGCCAGATACACAAGGTGGCACATGCATCTGGAGTTCGTTTGCAGTGGCAGGAGGCCCTGGTGCTCCCATTCTCTCTCTCAGTCTCTATCTCAAATAAATAAGTAAGTAAGTAAGTAAGTAAGTAAGTAAGTAAGTAAGTAAGTAAGTGAGTGAATGGGTAAATAAAAAAAGCAACTGCTACAATCTTGAGCAATTAGTGTCAACTGTGATTACTATTACAAAAAAATAACAATAATTGCTCTGAGTAATTTGCCTTGAACTACTTGGTGGTAGGGGAGGAATGGAGAGGTCTGCAATGGCTACATAAAACCATGAACTTAAAAAGCAAAACAAGCTGGGCGTGGTGGCGCATGCCTTTAATCCCAGCACTTGGGAAGCACAGGAGGGAGGATTGCCGTGAGTTTGAGGCCACTCTGAGAATACAGAGTGGATTCCAGGTCAGCCTGGGCTGGAGTGAGACCCTACCTAGGAAAAAAAAACACAAAATAATTAAAAAGCAAAACTAAAACATTAAGTAGGTTAACTGTGTGTGGTGGCTCACACCTATACTACCAGCACTCTGGAGGCTGAAGTAGGAGGATCACTGTGAGTTCCAGGTCAGGTCTGCCTGAGCTAGAGACACACACAAACACACACACACACACACACACACACACACACACACAAATAGTAAAACAAAAACTTAAGCAGCTCAGACCTGAAAGAGGTCTGGGATACTTTCCAGAAAACTCTCTCACTCTTGGCTCTATCAGTGCTCATTGGATGGTGTACATAAACAGCTGAGCATTTGTAAAACAGCAGAATAGTTTTTACTGAGCCTTGATGTATGTGATACTTCTGAAAGATATTCTTACAAGGAGCCCCTCTGCAAAGTGCACATCCATTATTTCATCCAGTAAATGGTAATAATTAATGAGACCAAATGACTTTAATAAGAGACTTGTGCTCTGATAATTAGGGAAGGTGTTTGGCACACACCTTTAATCCAAGCATTCAGGAGGCAGAGGTAGGAGGATTACTGAGAGTTTGAGGCCACCCTCAAACTGCACGAGACTACATAGTGAATTCCAGGTCAGCTTGAGCTAGAACAAGACCTTACCTCTTAAAAACAACAGCAACAACAACAACAAAACAAAAAACAAAACAAAACAAAAACCCAACAAAACAAAACAAAACAAAAAAACCTGGCAAAGTGGCTGAAGTGATGACTTAGCAGTCAAAGGCACTTGTTTGCAAAGCCTGCAAATTGGGTTCAATTCCCCAGGACTCAAGTAAAGCCAGATGCACAAATAGCACATGCATTTGGAGTTTGCAGCAGCAAGACGCCCTGGTGCATCATACTCACAAACTCTGTCTCTCATCTTTCTTGAATAAATAATAAATAATAAATATACTTAAAAAGATGGTTCAAGCTGGTGCATGCCTTTAATCCCAGCACTTGGGCACTTGGGAGGCAGAGGTAGGAGGATTGCCATGAGTTCGAGGCCACCCTGAGACTACACAGTGAATTCAGGTCAGCCTAGGCTAGAGTGAGACCCTACCTTGAAAAACAAAAACAAACAAACAAAAAAAGATGGTTCAGGTGGGCATGGTGGCACATGCCTTTAATCACAGCACTCAGGAGGTAGAGGTGGGAGTGCTGTGAGTTCGAAGCCACCCTGAGACTACATAGTGAAGTCTATGTCAGCCTGAGCTAGAATGAGATCCTACATCGAAAAAAAAAAAAAAGCCCTCCTGTTCCCTTTCCCATCGGATCCTTGACACTGGTCTTGGTGGTCGTAAAGGAGGGACAGTGACACTGAAGCTGGCCTCACAGCCTTGTAGTCTGGTATATAGCACGTGGGCTAGATTCAGACATGGGTAAAAAAAAAAAAAAAAAAAAAAAAGTTCAGTGGTTAAAAGCACATACCTGCAAAGCTTGGGTTCAATTTCCCAGTACCCACATTTATTTACTTTGGGTGGTTTTTTTTTTTTTTTTTTTTTGGTTTTTCTAGGTAGGGTCTTGCTCTAGCCCAGGCTGACCTAGAATTCACTATGTAGTCTCAGGGTGGCCTTGAACTCAGGGCAATCCTACCTCTGCCTCCTGAGTACTGAGATTAAAGGCATGCACCATGCCCAGCTCATTTTTTTTTTTTTTTTTTTGGTTTTTCGAGGTAGGGTCTCACTCTGGCCCAGGCTGACCTGGAATTAACTCTGTAGTCTCAGGGTGGCCTTGAACTCATGGCGATCCTCCTACCTCTGCCTCCCGAGTGCTGGGATTAAAGGCGTGCGCCACCACGCCCGGCTTTTCATTTTGTTTTTTTTTGAGGTAGGATCATACTGCAACCCAGGCTGACCTGAAATTCACTCTGTAGTCTCTGTGTGGTCCCAAATTTATGGGGATCCTCTGCCTCCCATGTGCTGGAATTAAGGGCATATGCTACCATGCCCGGCTTTTTTCTTTTTCTTCTTTTTAAAAAAATATTTTATTTATTTATTTGGGGCAGAAAGAGAGAGAAAGAGAGAATGGGCACACCAGGCCTCCAGCCACTGCAAATGAACTCCAGACACATGTGCCCCCTTGTGCATCTGGCTTACGTGGGTCCTGGAGAATCAAATGGGGGTCCTTAGGCTTCCTAGGCAAACGCCTTAACCGCTAAGCCATTTCTCCCCCCCATCCCCTCCCCCACCACAGTATCCACATTTTAAAGCCAGATGCAGAAAGTGGCACATGTATTTGGAATTCATTTGCAGCACCAAGAGGCCCTGGCTCACTTATTCTTCCCCACTACTACCATAAATAAATATTAGAGAAAAGGTCAGAGAACCAGTAAGCCTTGTTTTTTATTTCTTTTTTTGGTTTTTCAAGGTAGGGTTTTACTGTAGCTCAGGCTGACCTGGAATTCACTACGTAGGTAGCCTTGAACTCATGGTGATCCTCCTACTTCTGCCTCCCAAGTGCTGGGATTAAAGGCGTGTGCCACAATGCCCCCCACTAAGTCTGGTATCTCTAGTAACAAAAGTAAGCATGGGGGCTGGAGAGATGGTTGAGCAGTTAGGGTGCTTGCCTGCAAAGCCAAAGGACCCAGACAAGAGTCTTTAACTATTGAGCCATCTCTCCAGCACTCCAGGTAACTACTTTACCTATAACTGGAAATCTGAAGATTTTATTTTTTTGGTTTTTCAAAGTAGGACCTTGCTATAGCCCAGGGTGATGTGGAATTCACTATGTAGTCTCAAGGTAGCCTCAAACTTATGGCGATCCTACCTCTGCCTCTTGAGTGCTTGGATTAAAGGTGTGTGCCACCACGCCCAGCCCTGAAGATTTTATATACACGCTCATTCAGGTAGCTGACTCTGAATGATCACGCAATAACTGCTGAAATAAATGTTTTAATATTCTGGCTCCATTGCAATTCAAGCCTACACTCCCTTTGCCCAGAAGATCTCTTCCTTTAAGCTCAGTTAAAAAGACATTTCTTTGCCCACAAATAAAGATCTTTCCTTTTTTCTTTTCTTTCTTTCTTTTTTTTTTGGGGGGTGGTGGTTTCAAGGTAGGGGTTCACTCTAGCTCAGGCTGACCTGGAATTCACTCTGTAGTCTCCGGATGGCTTTGAACTCACAGCGATCCTCCTACCTCTGCCTCGCGAGTGCTGAGATTAAAGGCGTGTGCCACCACGCCCGGCTAATATTTTGTTTTTATTTATTTATTTGACAGAGAGAGGAGGGAAGGGGGGGTAGGGAGGGAAAGAGTGCGCCAGGGCCTCCAGCCACTGCAAATGAACTCCAGATGCATGCGCCTCCTTGTGTATCTGGCTAACATGGGTGCTGGGGAATCGAACCTGGGTCCTTTGGCTTTGCAGGCAAACGCTTTAACCGCTAAGCCATCCCTAAGATCCTTCCTTTTCTAAGAAGACTCATTTACGGGGAGGGCAAGGATGCAGGGCGTTTGGAGGGAGAACGGATGCCGGTCTCTCCTGGCGCCCTTGCTGAGGTCCCCTGCCCGCCAGGAACCCACGGCCACTTCCCACACAAAACCAGCTCCGGGAAGGCAGAGCAGAGGACCCGCACCCAGAGGCCTCGGAACCCCCCAGGCAGCCTCCCA